>JACEFZ010027773.1:0-165415 GCA_014155875.1 Cepaea nemoralis
CAGATCCAAGGAAACTCTACAAGTTTTGGGAAAGAATTAAAAAACCCATTCTGAAGAACACCAGTTCAAGAGTCAATAAAGTTGCATACAGAAACGTAACTTACGCTAGAAGGACATTGATTCATCAAGAGAGTGATGCATACTGATGCACCAACACAGCATCAGACAGTAGTAACGAACCGAGAACCGGCTAAGAGTACCTAGTGTTAGTACAGTAACAATTAACATTAGTAATTAGCACTTATGGACTGAATGGTTCGATGTGCAACGAGGATGATCTGTCGACTAACTAACTAACTAACTAACTGCGTACACACTACAAAAGACTTGTGCAGTTTGTTTAGGAACGTTTAGGAACGGACATTGTGTAGAGTGCAACCGGTCCATGATTAACTGTTAATACCACCGGTGTCTATTTCGGATGTTCATGAAATTGGATTACCAGAGGTCTACAGAGGCAAAGCATTATCCGGCAAGATGGTTCCGGGCAACGGGTGAGACGTACTTGTTCTGACGTAACGTTGCTGTGGTCTATCTGTGCTGTGATCAGCTGACTGAGTTGATGTCTGAGAGAGACAGAGTCTACACACTTTATAGAACACGTCACACATTTTCTTTCGCATACACGTCTCATACACGTTACACTTTTATTTTAATAAATTAATCTTTATTAATTTCTAGAAGCAAGAGTTGTTGAGTATGTTGCGTTGGGGAAGTATGAGAAGGGGGCATAGTACGACAGTGTGAGAGTGATAGGAAAGGTTGTCCATTAGGCTGATGGAGTGTGTTGGACGGAAGCTGGTGGATTCTCCAGAATATTGAGGGGCAAAAAAAAATAATATTATAATGTGGGTGTCGGATCTCCTCACTCCAGGGACGACACTTTAAAGGAGGACACGACAATGATGATAATGTTGGCATAGTATGTTTCATAATTTCACAGTCACCTAACAAAGTCGAGAGAAGGATAACTATGGTAACAGTAGCCGAAAGGAACAGTTCCGCGCTATTTTCTTATCAGCTTTGTAACAAGACACACACAAAAAGAAGGGAGGCCGACGAAAGAGGCCAAGGCAGAACGTGCTACCATCCTGACATCCCTTTCCGTTTCTCTTTTTTTTTTATTTATTGGCTGTCCATAGTAAATAGATCCTCCCCGATGCCACACACACAGACGATCAATATGATTACAGATGCTAGCGGCCAGCTAAAGGCGTCCCATTCGTGTTTACATTCTTCTCAGTTAGAGCTGGAGTTTTGGCCTATTATTTTGTCTTCTAGCTCTTCTATCTTTGATTTGAGCTGCGATCTTTTAGTCGTTTTATGTCGGTGCCTTGTGATATTCGGTTATTGCTGTTTAGTTTTCTCGTGGAAGCGTTTTCGTAGCATGTTAAAATCCAACTAGCTTCAATCATTGACGTGGCCATTCTCCTTGTAGACTGTCTGTGCGGGGTTTTCGTGGTGAAGCTCCTGCTGATCCAGTCTTTTCGCAGTTTAAAGCAACATCTTTCTTCTGAACCGGTTCCACGGCGAAGATTTTACGGATGCAGTTCGTAATCCCGCTTACCACGTTTGTAACACAGATGTGGGCAATTTGGCAGCTGACCGCCTTGCGTTGGTTTTTTTATGAAATGCATGGGTGCCGCCGGTCGTTCAGAAAGAAATGGCAAACTAATGAATGTAAACTTGCTGGCGTTGACTGCTACGTCCTGGAAGGGATATGCAACTTTCTTCTGAACATTCGGTCGGCGTCTGTTGATAATGAAATACCTAACACACGCGCCGGGAAAAAATACCAACCTAGGTCTGATCACAGCAGACGGTATGTGATGTGCTGAATGATGATTATTATCATCATCATCATCATCATCATCATCATCATCATCATCTTCCACTTTTGTTCTTAAGCGTCGTGGGGAGAATTATTAATTGGCGTTCCATTTATGGGTGGTACAGGATAGTTGCTTGCTTGCGTTCGCTGGCTGTGAACTCCAGCGTGAAGTCCTGTATGTCGGGTGGAGACATCCTGTTGTCAGCATCCGTGTGATGTCATGCCGGACTGAGGTTTGCGTGAGTATCCGTTGTCCCATGTCTGGCTTATTGGTGTGCAGACAGGTGGTTCCTCGCCCTGCAGGCAGATACTCCCCGACTTCGGAGGAGTACTGGATAGTGTCATTTTGTGTGATTGTACGATGTCTTGCTCTAGTGGTAAATTTTCTTTATGTTGCGCCAGTACTGGTAGTTAATGGTGTTGCATTCTAACGAGAAGGCCAAACCATTTGATCTTCTGCCTTTCAATAAATGTGGCACAGGGTGTTGATCCCGCTCTCTGTCTGATAACATTTCTTACTCTGTCTCCGATAGATAATCTGACAGCTCTTTGACATTGGCAGCATAAGATTGGTGTGAATATGTTATTTATCATCTGACGTTTTGCGGACATGGGTACATTTGGATGTTTCAGTATGGGTGTTGAATGATGACCTGATTACATCCTTGTTTGGGTGTCTGCAGATGTTAAGTTCCAGTGCCGGTCTTCACGACGTTACGCTGATAATGGTTTGAACAATAGTGGTAAAGAGTGTGATGCCAGCTTGTACCGTTCACTGCAGGGTGGAAAGATTGACCATTTATTACTCCGTGCACTCAAGCCTACAGTAAGGTGATGGTCATAACACTTCACACCCATCCTAACACTTCACACCCACAACCGGTTCCCTGTACGGGAATTTATTTCTTTTCCCCGGTCTTGGACACCCCAGTGGTTTCTCAGCTCAGAAAGCCGAGGGAAAACCCTTCCTCAAGGTCACCGTGGAGACAATACTTTGGTACCGCAAGAAAGGTCAAAGACCGTAAGGCAAGTAAAGGACCCATTTACACATCTCCATGCTCACTGGACATATGATGCCAGCCCCAAATATGTATAGACCCCAAATAGATATTCGATGGATGATTGATCAATATTAAACCGGCAGACTTTACTTCCCTTGATGGTTTGTGGTATACATTTTAGTCTAGGACGACCTCGGAGACTAGGTCGATTTCACAAATAAGCCGCGATGGACTTTGGTAATGGATCTGAAGGAATGTCTCTACACCGGCCTCATTCCGACAGATGTAATACCCTCTCGGTACTCACATTACCTGGTCGTCTTCATCAACCTTAAGAGTTAAAACTTTGTATTACAGAGGATTCACCAACCAACGAACCTAACAATCGCCTTGATGAGTAAAAGTTATCGTAACAACTGTTTATGATATTAGGCATTAGTTCAGTCTGTACCAATGAACTTACTTCAAACCTTGAGTTGTTTTGTTTTGTTTTTTTGTTTTTTGGTTGTTGTTTTTAACACATCCTTTACAGGACATCGCTGTCAACATCAGCATCTTTCAACTCATTGTTGATTTTTTGGCTCGGTAGTTTGCCATTGCTTTCTGAACGACCGACTCACAATCCCCAGTAAGTTACCAACGCGGCGAGAACCACTACCGATTCTCGCGCAATTTCACGTTACTCACGAGAGTATACGAGATTACGGAGAAAGTCGTGTAACCCCTATCTACTTATTAATACGAAAACATGATGATTGTGTTTACTGCTTGAGTTCCAATCAGGCTATACTGTTGCTTTCTTTATCATTGCTTACGTCAACACATGTTTATGTCCTAAAAGTGTATAGGGCAAACCAAGAAATACACAAACATTCCATCATGTGAGATGAGATGCATAAGAAACGCAGCTGGTAAAACAAGAAACAATAGACAAACACATCAGAAACTAAGAACACATGTTTGGATAGCATCTATTATTGACTTTATGGAACACCAAAGAATTAAATGTTTATGACATTTAGCTGGAATGGAACAAGATCATCCAGCGGCTGGACCGATCTACATGAGAACATCGGGATACAAGCTGAGAGGACAACCCAGAAAGAAATAGCTAGCTTGGGTAAAAGAGACCTTGAAGATGTAAAGTACGACATGAGTACAAAACATGAACAACATAAAATTACATCAACCTTGTCTCTGCAACGCTCTACTTCAAAATCAATAGGATACATGAATAAGCAGAATAAAGAAATAAATGTTGCTTTCTCATCACAAATATGTATTACTCTAACACGTATGGCCTATATTTGTTATTTAGATCCCGCTCGTGTCGAAGAGGTTACAGAAGCATTCCGCAATCCCGCATACTAAGTTCGATACACAGCTGCGGACGATTTGGCCTTTTGTTTGTTTTTCATACAATAGTATGCCACATAGTGGTCACGCTCACACGCACCACCTAATGTGAATTAGGAGATTCCCAGTCTAACAATAGAATGACTTGACCACTAGAAACTTAGGACGACGTAATCATCGTCAGGGACAGAGAAGGTGACTTCGAGAAAGGACATCAAGACGGCTGTGTGTGTTTTCCCCTGAAAGCTCCGTGAGCAAAAGGTTTGATCATCTAGGGCAAGGCATTGTTACTAAGGAAGGGATATCGCCTGTTTATATAGCATTCTTATCATACTCAGGACCGGGACATATATCAAGTATAGACAACGAGTTATTTTTGGACATTAGCTGCAATATGCTTTAGGAGATTGGGTAATTATGGAATTAGATGAACGGCCAAGTTTGTATTAACATATATAACGTCCCGTCCCCGTGTCAGGGGCCCGTTATATGATACAGCAGTATTGTGTTCATTTTGTCTAAAAAGAGAGCAGATCCGAAATAAAAGGATTTATCTCAAAATTATATCAGTCTTCCAGGTGAGCGACTTTTGTTACATAAATTCATTCAAGTTTGAGTTTTAATGCTTCGGCGGTTGAATGCACGTCGAGACATAGTATATGTTCAGAAAGCAATGGTAAACTAAAAAAGTTAGTTGCATATCTTTTATAGGACGTTGCAGTCAACACCAGCATTGTTTGTTGTGATCTCTTGGCAAGTTTACGTTCAGTAGTTTTCCGTTGCTTTCTGAACGACCGGCGCTCACACAATTTCGTTAAAAAAAACAAAGCAGCGCGGTCTGCTGCCAAATCGCGCGCATGAGTGTTTCGAACGCGGGTATACAGGATCACGAACCGCATCCGTAAATACTTGGCCATGGAGCCAGCAATGGCAAACTCAATCAATCAATCATGTGCCATGCCGGAAAGCGTGGGCGGTCATGATTCGCCATTTCACTCGATCACCAGAGTCGTGGATCAGCTCAGTGTTCCTGTCTCGTCCATGCCATGTGGCCAAACCATCCAGGTATTTTCCTCTCGGTCTTCCTCTTGGTCTGTTCCCTTCGATCTTGCCAGCTGTCACTAAGTTCTCCAGTCCATTTCTTCTCATAACATGTCCAAAAAATTTTGACTGTCTACGTCTAATTTCTCTAATCAATCTACGATTTTCATTTGTCTCTTGTAGTACTTGGTCATTGGTTTTTCTATCTGTCCATGGTATTCTTTGCATTTTCCTCAGAAACCACATTTCTGCAGCCATCAGATGTTTTTCAGCTTGACTGCACATTGTCCAAGTTTCACATCCATACAAAAGTACAGGCTCTATGTATCCCCTCAACACTCTTTTTCTCGTTTCAATTGACATCATTTTATTGGTCAGAATGTTTTTCATCTTGCTAAAGGCTACTTTCGCAATGGCGATTCTTGTTCTAATCTCTTCAAGGCATCTGCCATCAGATGTTATGACTGTTCCGAGATAATTGAACCGATTCACTTGTTGAAGAATATTCCCATTTACTTGTATATTACATTGTGGTGCTTCGTTCTTCCTAGTGACGACCATAACCTGTGTCTTCCTACAATTTAATTCCAACCCCAGCTGCTCACTGTGTACAACAACCGCATCTACTAATTGTTGCAGATCATGTGCATTGTCTGCAATCAATACTGTATCATCTGCATATCTAATGTTATTTATGTTTCGTCCTCCAATGCTGATTCCATGTAGGTCTTCTACATTTCTGAAATTATTTTCACTGTATAGGGAAAAAAGATCTGGAGACATTACACATCCCTGCCTAACACCTCTCTTAATAGGTTGATATTGTCCTACTTCATTATCAATCCTTATGGCAGCTTGTTGTTTCCAATATATGTTTTTTATAAGTCTAATGTCTTTCCCATCAATTTGTAGATCTGCAAGCATATCCACAATGATGACATGCCTGACTCTATCAAAAGCCTTTGTGTAGTCAATAAAGCAAAGATGTATATCCTTGTTTACTTCTAAAGCACGTTCAATAACTGTTCGCAGCATATACACAGCATTTACTGTACCCTTGCCTTCTACAAACCCACATTGTTCTTCCCCTATTTCAGGTTGTATTTTCTTCCTCACTCTTTGCATGATAATTCGTAACAAAATCTTTGTGATGTGACTCATTATACTAATTGTTCTATGTTGATCACATTCTAAGGTTCCTGATTTCTTTGGGATTGCAATAAATACAGAATTACATAATTCAGAAGGTATATCTCCAGTATCATATAATGTGTTCAGCAGTCTAGTGACTTGCTCTAGTCCAAATTCTTCTAAAGCTTTAATAATTTATATTGTGATGTTATCTGCACCGGGGGCCTTGCCAGCTTTCATATGCTTAAGAACATTTTGAACCTCCATCTTTAAAATTTATGGTCCTTCATTATTAAATCTAATAGCATACTGTTCCTCTCTGTTATCATTATACAGGTCTTTCACATAATCTGTCCATACATGTAGAATCTGATCTTTTTCTATTATTATTTTGCCATCTTTAGTTTTTAGACAGCCTGTTGATGTATGCCAGGGTCTGTGCCTGGGTCTATCTGAATGAGCTACTATCAATACTTGTGTAGCAACACTTCTCGTGTCCAACAGGGGATGATTCTTTCTTCTCTTCTTCTCCAGTCAGAACCCTGGTCATCTCGCAGCACATGAGTATATCTTGGTTACTCGATCATACGTCATAAACCTCACCCACTCGAACTGCAGTTAACTCGAACAAGAGTGAACACAACGACTGTTATAAGTTTCCTACGTATAATATACACAATCACATAATCGAAGATATCATCACTTATTCGACAGTCACATCACATTACACTACATCACAGATTAAATGCGTGGCTCAATATAGAGCCATAACGCTGTCTACTTTTCACCATGTCCACACAGGACGATGGATCAACGCCGACTCCCCTTGGCCCGAGCTCACTTCCTGTCACCTGGGAAGTGAGTTCCAACGTTTTTCACGTTGTGTGGAAAGCCCCTGCTTTCCACGTTCCCGTGTTCAATTCTGAACACAGTCGCAACCTGTACTCTGTGACCCAGGCTATAACTGAACCATGCCATGACGTCGTCAGGCTCATGGCATTCCCCCCTTCCACGGGCAAAAATTGAGAATCAATTTTTGAAATATCCAATTTTTAGTTATGTAAGCAATATTAATGTAGTTCTAATTCTAATTTAACTATCTGTCGTCTTTCCATAAACCTTGTTAAGTTCTTGTCACTCTGAAATATACAACTAGTTAATTATTCTCATCAACATATAAAGTACATCCAAATGCATACCTCTATTTTGTCCTACAACCTTTTATCAAATTACTATATTACAATATCAATGTAACTGTTCTTTGTAACATTGAATCAGAATTTCTACATCTAAATTCTAATCTGTCTATATATGAACCCTCAGTTTGTAATATGACTCCGAGACTTAATATTTCCATTCTATTAATGCTATGATGGTATCATAATCAATTCCGCGTTTTGTTGGCAGGTAGCGTCTATAGTGGTCATACAAGACTGAACCATCACTCAGCTTCATCTGCTCATCCTCACCACTCATTTGCTAAGCCACTCGTCCCAGGTCTAGAAGATCAGCTGTTATCGCGTTACATACAAGGCCACCTGTACAACGCAAGCCAGCGTTCCCATGGTAGACAGACTGATACCCGACTGCAAGGATTATCCAAGGAAGATACTAAGTTCCAAGTACCGCCAGCACATCTTTGCTGTTTTCGCGTTACCATACTTGACCACCCGCATCCCCAGTCAGTCAACCACTGCAGCCACAGCCTTCCACCACCGCCCATGCCTATACAAAGTTCCAAGTACCGCCAGCCTAAACATCCTCTTTGACTCTGTCGTTGTAGACCCAGCGTATAGCAATGAACATAGTTGCAGCTAATAAGCCTGAGAGCATCTTATATTACTGGCCGTTTCGTTCCATTTGACCAACTCATTACGCTTCAACTGCCACAGCTTCTATTGTGTCTTCATCCTCTATATCGTACTCTCATCAATTTCATTAATGATTCCAATACTAAGTATCCTATAAATCTAAACAATTTCTTCTTATATTAATCAAAATCAATCAACAAATATCAATAAATGCAACATAATAATAAATATGAACACAAATATATGTCTCCATCAATCAATTAATAACACAATTAAATAATATCTATACTCAACCAATAAGTAATTATATTCTCATTACTAAAATTATATAGCATTTACATAAATAGTTCACAATATTCATTAATACGTATAAATAATAAATATGTAATAGTAATAATAATTATCTAACACCCAACATCAATCATATAATTATATAACATATAATATAATGCTATATTTGCAATAATAACAATCATTGCTTATAATTTAAGTTCTCTATTCCATAAAATAATTACTAATCAATCTCTATATAATTACATAATCATACTCATATTGCAATATAGCTTCCTTTCCAAAAACATCTCTTCAATTTCAATTCTAACTCAACCTGTATGGCTATGTGGCACCATGACCACGTGTTAGTAATACATGCAATCAATCATCAAGTTATTTACATAGGTTAGTTCTGTACAGTCAGTTAATTCATAGTGCCTCCATACATGAGTGAGTCTCCATCTGCCACTAAACCACACATATTAACAACCTGCAATGCGAGACCGCCATCACACAGCGAGCACACACTCAGCTCACCCGGTGTTCAAATCCCGGACGAGCCCCCAAGTGCCAGGGTCTGTGCCTGGGTCTATCTGAATGAGCTACTATCAATACTTGTGTAGCAACACTTCTCGTGTCCAACAGGGGATGATTCTTTCTTCTCTTCTTCTCCAGTCAGAACCCTGGTCATCTCGCAGCACATGAGTATATCTTGGTTACTCGATCATACGTCATAAACCTCACCCACTCGAACTGCAGTTAACTCGAACAAGAGTGAACACAACGACTGTTATAAGTTTCCTACGTATAATATACACAATCACATAATCGAAGATATCATCACTTATTCGACAGTCACATCACATTACACTACATCACAGATAAAATGCGTGGCTCAATATAGAGCCATAACGCTGTCTACTTTTCACCATGTCCACACAGGACGATGGATCAACGCCGACCGCCTTGGCCCGAGCTCACTTCCTGTCACCTGGGAAGTGAGTTCCAACGTTTTTCACGTTGTGTGGAAAGCCCCTGCTTTCCACGTTCCCGTGTTCAATTCTGAACACAGTCGCAACCTGTACTCTGTGACCCAGGCTATAACTGAACCATGCCATGACGTCGTCAGGCTCATGGCAATGTACTTGTTCTTTTATTAGTAAGTTCCTGAATTCTTTTGTGCACTAATTTGGTATTTTGACTGTTGTGTTGTTTTTCAATTTGTAAGCACTTTTCCTCAAGAATGGCAAACTACTGAACATAAATTTGCCAAGAGATCACAAACAGTCTAAGAATCTGTGGTTGACTGTGACGTCCTGTAAACGACATGCAACTAACTTTGTTATTTATAAAGTAATACTTACGTTTTCAGTGAAAGAGTTAAAGAAACCGTCAGGCTGAATCAGCTGAACAAATGTATGGGACAACAAGAGTTGCAAATGAGTTAATATCCTGCCATTTCTTCTTCTGACAGACAGAATAATCGTCCCCTGCCAGGTCATCAGACAGCGCCCCAGTTTTCTTCCTACCGAATTTCAGTATCATTGATCGTTTGCCTTCATTATTAATGGTGTGTGGATTGGGTGCCCAGTTCCTCTCATGGGAACAGTTTGTATAGATGAAACCGCGAGTAGAATAGATGTTAGAGCAGTCATTCGCCTGTTTGTCATCTTGTGTTCATGTTACTTGCGCGCCGGGACTTTTTCATGTTTTGGAGGTCGACCCAAACCTATGAAATGTTGTTTTTTTTTTTTTTTTGCGGAGAGAGAGAGAGAGAGAGAGAGAGAGAGAGAGAGAGAGAGAGAGAGAGAGAGAGAGAGAGAGAGAGAGAGAGAGAGAGAGAGAGAGAGAGAGAGAGAGAGAGAGAGAGAAGTTTCATGGAATCCATATGTTTGTTGGAAGAAAATTGTTCCCGCATGAAGAATAAAGACCTCTTGCCCAAGCAGTCGTCTCGGAGTGTGCAGACTAGGAATTCACTCTCCTCCAAAATGAGTACCAGAAAATATGAGTTATAAGGCGGCCAACTTGATACTGGCCATATTACTCATCCGACATGGTATGGTCCAGAAAATTTGACTTCGTGACATATTCTAATTATTACATGGTGGTGTGAAAATAACAAATTGTGAAATCTTGGAGGCAGCGGAAATGTGCTTTCTGAGATGAATGTTTCGAATACCTTAGGCTGCCAGAGTAAACTAACAACGACTGACTGGAAGAGGCTAATGAAAGTATCACAGTATATACAACAATAGGAAATAAGCAAATAGTGATTTGTTTTCGTTGTCTTGTTTTGAACTCAAGCGTAGTCTATACACGTTCTACTGCTAGTGAGTGCACTAGACTGATTGATCTTTGCGCGTGGATTAATTTTCCCTATTACCAGTGTCCCTCGCCATCATGCGGCTTCTGAAATACTTGTCATTTACGACTCCAAGTCAAGGACGAGAAGTCAACATTTTAGTCCAATTGACCGGTGTAAGGATTGAATCCGCTACTTCGACATCAGCACACCGGAAGTTTAAGAGTGGCTGCTCTCATCCATGCGGCCAGGTTGTAGGGGCATATAATAAGAAGTGAGTTATAGGAGAACATGGTAATCACTGGAATAATAGCAGTAGTAGAGGCAGAGGTAAACATAGAGAAATAATGGTGGGCATGGAGGAATGGTGATGGGCATAGAGGAATGGCACCGATTGAGTTCATCCAGAACTCCAAGGACGGAGATCTACTATGAAACAACACACGAACCGCATTGTCTCTGTCAGTCACGTGACCGGTTTCCAAAAGATGTCGATATCCTCTGAGGCTAGAGCTATATACCCCAAAACGGATCATGAAGTCCTTTTGTATTTTACTTGCCATAAACACAATTCACCTCTGTAGGTGAAAAGGGGGTTCTTTAGTTTTAGGGCAAGCAAAAGCCGCATTTCAGAACATGAAGGGTATCTTATGTAATAAGTCACTGTCACTGAATGTAAGAAAAAGAGTGCTGAAATGCTATGTAGAACGAGTTTGTCTGTATGGCAGTGAACCGTGGAATGTAAATGAACAAATTAAGATTGATTGATTGATTGATTGATCTAGGAACCGACATCACAGCATTCGGGACATTCCCATAAGCGCTCCGTCTCCATCCTCAGCAACCAGCGAAGAGTTCCAACACTAATAGTTCCAGTAGCAATCTGATTATATGTCCGTCTCGCCTTTCCTCTGAGCGTCGAGCGTCGGCCAGATCCTCTCGTCACTCCTCGCTGCCTCATTCTAACCAGACTATGGTGATCCATTTGCTCCTCCGAGGTGTACACGTGCTCCCACAAGGCCGCAACCACATATGCCTTGTCATGCATCAATACTCCACCAAGTTCTGCCGAGCCAGCCAATCTGTCCGCCTGTTCATTCCCCCGCACACCGGCATGCCCAGGAGAAAAGATCCAGGTGATGCTTGCTACCTGTGACCTCCGAAGCGCAGCAAGCCACTCTGCACGAAGCTTGCCTGTTCTCACCCTTCTCAGCATGCTTTCTGAGTCAGTTACAATCACAATATGTGTATGTATCGTGTTTTCTATCCAGCGGAAAGCTGCACTGACCGCCTCCACCTCCATTCTTAAGCTAGATGTAGTGTCATCATACGCCAGGCTCTCCTGCACCAAACGCCGACCATTAGTTTTTGTCAAGAACCCCCAAGCACTTCTCCTACCTCTCAACACCGACCCATCTGTGTAGATAATCACATCACCCGGGCGAGAATTTTCCTGAATTAATTGCTGAATTTCCACTTCCTTGGCCCCTGCTGGCCACTCCCTGCACTCCCGGCTCAATGTGATTATAACTCTGCACAAGTCTTACTGCACGGCTGGCACTCTGACCCACTCCTCTCCTCGCCTAATGTTCTCCAAATTAACAAATTAAGAAGAAATTAGAAGCAACAGAGTGATTCCTGAGACGAATGTTGCGAATTCCTTGGACTGCCCGAGTAACTAACAACGACTGCTTGAGACAGGCTAATGAAACTAGAACATTATATACAACAATAAGAAAGAGACAAACAGATTTCTTCAGTCATGTGAAAAGAAGAGAGGCATTCGAAAACATCGTGACAACTAGAAAGATCGAGGGGAAGAGAGGCAGAGGCAGACCAAGAGAAATGATGCTGGAAGGATTGAGACGGTGGCATGGAGGATACCATCAGCAGAGTCGATCCAGAACACCAACAACCGAGATCTGTGGAGAGCCATGAACACCTACGCCAGTTGGCAGGGCACTTGATGATGATGAAGATTTAATGTATTAACTTATTTCTTCACAAATTTAGTCTAGCAACTAGAGATCTTCAGAACGAGACGCTTACGCTTAGCATACAGACGCACCGATTCACTTGTAAAATTGTTTCCTTTGCGTCAAATCATCCAGTTATGTTCACCATAAGGTTATTACATTTTTATTCACGAATATAACATTAACGGAATTTTATCAAGGCAAAAATAAAGAAAAGTAAATTGAAATAGCAAGAACGCATTATCTCATAATTGTATAAAACGCTATAATAAATGGAATTAGAAATCGTATATATATATATAATGTACATTCAAATGGCTTTTCAAGGATAATCTGTCACATCACATTTACTCTGTAGAGGATTTTACATTATTATTATCCTTCTTTCAGTTATTGATTTTCTTGAAATAAGTTGTTGGATTATCAACAGAGCTATGTTGATTTTGTTACTGCCTTGCAAGACACCATCGTGCTCAACAAAGCATCGTGGGTGGTTAAGAAGAAGAGGAACAACGGCAATAAAAGGAGGAAAGAGGGGGAGGAAAACGAAAAAGAAGAAACAGCAGGAGCAGGCGAAGAAGAAGAAGAAGAAGAAGAAGAAGAAGAAGAAGAAGAAGAAGAAGAAGAAGAAGAAGAAGAAGAAGAAGAAGAAGAAGAAGAAGAAGAAGAAGAAGAAGAAGAAGAAGAAGAAGAAGAAGAAGAAGAAGAAGAGGAGGAGGAAGAAGAAGAAGATTATTTGGAAGGTGGCGAGACTTTAAAATTTGTTGCTTCTGTCAATGTTTTTTAGTACACAGTAAATTATTATATTTGCATATTGCGCGTGAAATCTGTTTTAGTTTATGTACGTTCTTTGATGTTCAGAGATCAAACAACATCACACTATTTTTTAGATTAATCAAAACAGGCCGTACAATGCACAAGACTTGTAAGATGTAAACTGCATTTACAGTGCCCAAGATCATCTTAGACTGGTTCTCCCAACAGCTCTCTACAGGCATGAGATAGTGATACACAATGATTTAAACCAACAGTTCTAGGGATCTGCATTGGCTTCATTCACCCGTGTGTTAGCGGTGTCTATAACAGAAACAACTGATAGTATAACTGTTGCTTACTATATATGTCCAAAGAAGAGACTAAGAAGGATTGATGTGGTACTGACATCTTCATCCCGTAGAAGACATCAGCTGCAAAATCCAACCATTACTGGCAGCACTAAATACAAGTAAAGAATAACAATTCTTCCAACGAAGATAAAGGAGGCTTTTCTGTCATAAGAAGCATGATGTCATGCGAAGAAAGCCATCAGGAGTCTGGATCGCAGACGTACTTCCTCTACCCTAAGAATATCTCCAGAATTGTCGCCTGGAAAGTTAGAATTGTATATGCTTTAAGGAAAGCCGGCTCCAATGGTAGGGAAAATGGAATATTGTAAGCTTATTATTTTAGGATTATGCTCAGAAAGATGGAATGCAAAAAGTAACATTCTTCTGAACACTGTTAGAACAGGTCTGTTTTATGAGTATACAGAGGAAAATGTCCCTCGCAGAATTGACGTGGACCTAATGGCATATAAAGAGACAGAGGAAGCTCTAATAGAATGGAAAGCAATGAGTTTTAGAATAATAACAACAACATCTCGAACCACAAACAAGTAAACCTGAATTATAAGGATGCACCAGTTAAAGTGAAGTATTACATGACACTTTAAAAATTACTAGATAATGTTAGATAATCAAAGACATGACAGTACCAAAATTGTGATGGGTGACCTGAATGCCAAGGATAGAATTGGATAGCCGGGATTTTGAGGGAATTACATTTAGACACGGATTGTGGGTAATGAATGAATGAATTTGTTGAGAAGTCATGATAAATAGATCTAACAGTTCATAGGTGAAAGATAAAGATAATAAGAACAAATCAAGCAAGTGATAGGCCGATCTCTTTTGTGGAACCTCACTTCAAAAGGTGAAAATATACACATATTTTGGTAGGAATTTAAACAAAGACCGTGGAAAAGATAGTTATATTAAAATAAGAGTACAAAAAGTAAGGTTATCTTTCATAGAACATACAATTTGTCAAACCTAACAGACATTAAGTGTAGTACCAAACTTAGAATATGTAACTCTAAGCTTAAGTCAGTACTGTCACGTGGATCAGAAACACGCATACCGACTAAAACAATTGCTAATAAATTATACACATTCCCTAAATGATACCTGCTCGAAGGACTACAATGAAATTACATCAGAAGCATAGTGTTATGCGGAGAAAGCCATCATGGGGTCTGGATCGCTGATGAACTTCCTTTCCCCTAAGAAAAACTCCAGAACTGGTACCTAGAAAGTTAGAACTGTGGCCATTGAGAACTTAGGGAGAGAAGTATAAGACGTTCAACAAGATTGTTTCACTTTGTTCCATAAAGTAGGATTCCATGGAGGCACCACTTACCACTGCAGTATGTATGACCCGTTGTCTCTAGTATTCGTATTTTATCAGCATGATAGTGTTTGCCATGGTTTTTGCTGTCCACTTCTAAACATTGTAATGTTCTTTTATTTTAATGACAAGAACCAGTCGGGAAGAATGCATTGACAAGTAAAGAGTGCTGAAAAATACAAGATAATAAAAACGATTTCTTCAATTAGCAATAAAAGGCAGGCTTTGACGGCTGGGTCACAACCTCAAAACTCGAAGAAAGATAGAGTACAAGAAGGTAAAATACTGGAGAAAAGAAGAAGGGTAGGCCAAGAAAAGACGCTGGCAATGATCTATCAAAGCAGACATACATGAATTAGAGAGCGATACAAATCAGACAACTAAGGAATGATCAGGAAGCTTCGTGGCCAACCCAAGGGTTTAACTACGTGATAATTAATGTTATTTGCGAAACGCATTTTTGCCTACCACTTTTTCCTTTTTCTAGGACAATCAGTTATAATTATGGAAAATCAGATTTCTTGCACACATGGGAGTACTAATGTTGTTTGTATATTTTTACATCAATTATTAGGTCATTATTTGGCCCCACAGTTTGTGACTGACATATAACGTTGTACAACCTGGTTGTTTGTACATATTGGAATACAAATGCTGTTTGTATGTGTGCACATAAATTACAACGTCGTGCTATGGCGCCAAGCTGTAGAACTGCCACGTATAAAATTCGACAACCTGGTTGTTTGTACACATGGGAGTACTAATGTTGTTTGCATGTGTGTACATCAATTACGAGGTCGTTCTGCGGCGCCACATTTTGGGACTAACTATAAAGGTGAACAACCTGACTGAATGAATTTCTGCTGTATCATTTCTTGTTTTCACATTGAGATTCCTCCTGGGTTGTAGGCCCATAACCACGCGTGCCACGCTCTTTGTAAGACACTCAATTATTGGCTGGAGGTTGACTGATTTTCTTCTGCCAGTGTGAATTAGCCAGTCTCGAGCAAGCCCTGTTTAGTCGCCTTTTACGACATACACATGGAGTCTACTGTGTTACTATTTTTACTTTCCTTAGAGGCCACGACAACATACTGGTGGGGTGCTTGTACACATGGCAATATTATTGTAGTTTGTATATTTGTTCATCCGTTTTATTGTTTTTTTTTTATCAAATCTACGTACATCTGTTACAAGTCTGTGCTATGGCGAAACAGTGTGAGGCTGTCATGTATAATGTTGGGGGACCTGGTTGATTGTACACATGACAGCGTTATTGTGATTTGTATGTTTATACAATCTGTTACACTGTCTTGTTGACATATTTGAATATCTGCTACACTATCCTGTTTGCACGTTTGTACATCTGCTACAATGCCCTGCCATGACCTCTATAGTTTATGCACAGACGGTACTCGACATGTGATATGTGATCAGTATATGCTAATCCAAAGATGTGTCAGCATCATCTCATCCCCATCTCTTGAAATTGATTTCCTCGTATATTTTTTTTTTGCGCTCGCTCGCTTTGAACTCAAGCAGTAGTCCATACACACTACTTCTAGTAGCACTGGACTGAAATTTTGTCTGTGGATTAGCTTTCCCTATTACCATTGTCCCTCGACATCAGAAGAACCCACTTCGACTTCAGAGGTATTTGTAATTTACGTCAACGAGTCAAGGACGAGAAGTCAACATTTTAGTCCAACTGACCGGTGTAGAAGTCGAACCTGCCACCTCAGCATCAGCACATCGGATACGTCAGAACGAGCGCTCTTTTCTATTCGGCCATACTGACCTCCCCTTTCCTCGTATTAATGCAATCAGAAATAAAGAAATCAGAACTAAAGTGGGGGTTACAGCACCGCTAGATTTTATTCGTAAGCACAAAGTCAAATGGTTTGGCCATGTAACTAGGTTACCAACTAACAGTATACCACAACAAGCAATGATGCACAGACCACACAGATGGAAGCAGAGGAAGAGGCCGACCACGTAAACGATGGACAGAAGGAATAACAGAGTCCATGGGAATATCAATACATGAAGCCTATAAACGGGCACACTCCCGCTGTTTATACTTCACCTCTACAACGCAAGGTACAAGAGGAACAGATGAGATGAAATGAGATGATGAGAATACATTACATAATTTTTGTCTGTGGAAAATGGATATGCTAGTGTTCATGGATTTACTTCATTTTCACTACCGTCTATTTTCTTCCTGTTATCTTTGTAATTCCATATGCTATCAGTGTTATAATATCTATAAACAGCAATACATATTGTGTTGATTAATTATATTTGTTGTTTCCATTAGTTACTTCGATGTTTTCATTTTGCATTCATGACATCTGTACTTTCATACATGAGATCTGTACTTTCATTCATTATGTACTCATGTTTACTTATACTCTATAGCTTTATTGCCGGTCTCACTGGCTAATGGAGTAAAGGACGTTGTTCGTAATCCCGTATACCCACGTATGAAACAGCTGCGCCAGGTTCGGCAGCGGTTCGCGTTACGGAGATATGTGAGCCGGTCGTTCAGAAATCAATGCCAAACTACTGAACGTAAAACTTGCCAAGACATCAAGAGCAGCTGAAAAATGCTGGTATTGACTGCAACCTCCTGTAAAGGATATGCGGGGGAAAAAAATATAGATTTACCGATATACATAAATGTTACATTCAATTATCTTTAACATTCATTGGGTAGTCGCGGCCAGCAGAGCACATACTCCAGGATTGCCCAAACTACAACATATCCAGGCGAACCTTCTGGCCTAGAGAGACAACAGTGGAAGATAAACTCTATGGACCGCTGAATTAACTAAAAAAGACTGTTAGATTCATACAAGAGACAACATTGCAGTTATAAACATATTTCAGGCGAACGAAAGAAGAAGAAGAAGAATTGGGTAGTATTCTCTCATAATTCATTACCAGCCACACTATTTTACATTCGAATCCAGTTTTCATCTTCTTCATAGGTATAGTTACCGTTGTTTTTTTTTTACCTATGAAAATGCTAATGCACCGAACGTTTAGCATGCCTATGTTTGTTCTCAGTACAGAATCAATAACATACCCGTTATTACATTTCCAAGATCCTTGAAACAACGTGTATTTTGAAAGCACGTATTAAAAAGCATTGAATTCACTACATATACAGGGTGATTGCAAAGTCTCACTACACTTTGTCATCATCATCATCATCATCATCATCATCATGTGCCCTGCCAGCTGGCGTGGGCGTTCATGGCTTTCCATAAATCTCGGTCTTTGGTTTTCTGGATCAGCTCTGCTGCTGATATTCCTCCATGCCACACTCTCAATCTATCCAGCATCATTTCTCTTGGTTTGCCTCTGCCTCTCTTTCCCCCGATCTTTCCAGTTGTCACGATCTTCTCCAATGCTTCTCTTCTCATCACATGACGAAGAAAGATGTCTGTCTCTTTCTTTAAAAATTTGAAAAATGAAGTAGATGATGTCATAACAAATGTGCTCCACAGTCCATCGTGAAGCAATATGCAGCGAATGGCTGTCGTCTGCTGAAGTAATTATTTGCACTACAAACGTTGGTGTTATCAACGGAAGAAAGAATTTTTTTTCAAATTTGTTCTACATGCAAAGTGTAGTGAGACGTTACGTTACGTTAGTTGCCGGCATTTCAAATCGAGGGTTCGAAATCAGCCGCAGACGATTTGGAAGCAGACCGCCTTGAGTTGATTTCGATGTTATGGGCGTCGGTCGTTCAGAATGTATTGGCAAACTACTGAACTTAACATGATATAGTAAATCACAAACAGCTACAAAATGCTGGGGTTAATTGAAACGTCATGTAAAGGTCACACAACTAATGTGACAAATAGTTAGATTGTTCAAGAGATAGAAACATTGACTAGTGTTAACGTCTATTCATAGAATGTAAGGAAATTCAACGTAAATCAAACGCTGAAGGCATTAGGCAAATGTAGTGGTATACTTGTCACTTACAGATTACGAACCATCAAATTTGAGATTGGACAGAACAATATTGATTTATTTAAATATCCACATTATTGCCTTCCGGATACCCCCCCCCCCCCTTTCATAGAAGCTTGGTCTCCTATATCTTAAAATATATTATTTCATCTGTTATGGTATCTTCCTCTAGCATTAGTCCTATGGTAGTCTTTAGAATGTTTGACTTATCTATTGCAGGTAGTGTTTAGAATGTTTGACTTATCTACTGTAGGAAGTCTTTAGAATGTTTGACTTATCTATTGTAGGTAGTCTTTAGAATGTTTGACTTATCTGTTGTATGTAGTCTTTAGAATGTTTGACTTATCTATTGTAGGTAGTCTTTAGAATGTTTGACTTATCTATTGTAGGTAGTCTTTAGAATGTTTGACTTATCTATTGTAGGTAGTGTTTAGAATGTTTGACTTATCTATTGTAGGTAGTCTTTAGAATGTTTGACTTATCTATTGTAGGTAGTCTTTAGAATGTTTGACTTATCTGTTGTATGTAGTCTTTAGAATGTTTGACTTATCTATTATAGGTAGTCTTTAGAATGTTTGACTTATCTATTGTAGGTAGTCTTTAGAATGTTTGACTTATCTATTGTAGGTAGTCTTTAGAATGTTTGACTTATCTATTGTAGGTAGTCTTTAGAATGTTTGACTTATCTGTTGTATGTAGTCTTTAGAATGTTTGACTTATCTATTGTAGGTAGTCTTTAGAATGTTTGACTTATCTCTTGTAGGTAGTCTTTAGAATGTTTGACTTATCTCTTGTAGGTAGTCTTTAGAATATTTGACTTATCTGTTGTATGTAGTCTTTAGAATGTTTGACTTATCTCTTGTAGGTAGTCTTTAGAATGTTTGACTTATCTGTTGTATGTAGTCTTTAGAATGTTTGACTTATCTATACTTATCTTTCTAAATAAGAAAGAGAACTGGTCACTGCACTGAAAACACGTCATAACACGCAACGTCAGTCTCTTCTCTACACCGCTTGGTTCTCTAGTGTCTGTCTCTCCATTAGCTCCACATTGATGATTCTGTCAGGTCATTGAATTACTTCCTTCTAATTAGCGCAGGCACCACTTAGTGAATGACGTGACCTAGTCTACTTGAAATCTTGAGGCTTTTACATCCTATCAGCGTGTCTGATACGAACTTACGTGAACTCAGTAATATCAAGAACAGTATAGAAACAACTTAAATACACAGCGTTACTCGCCCAGTTCAATCGATATTGCCTTGTTTACAGAATATGCTTGCCAAAATATATACCTTGCACAACTGTTTTCTGTAACTTTAAATGAAGTTCATGAAAGGTTTCCCTGTGGTATAATTTCCGTAAAGTTAGCGGTAAGCTGAATGTTGACATTTTAAAAACAACGGTCAAATCCGGGGGAAGTGTTTTCTAGTGTGGTTATTCTACAACTTCTGGCAAAGGCTTTTAATTGCCTGCGCTATATTAGGAAAACGTTGGAAATAAATTCGCAAGTAAATAAAAATAAAACTTTATATGAAAGAATGGAAAGTAGTTTACGATGTTCGTCGTACGCTCAGAAGGTTCTGGGTTCGAATCCAGCATAGAACTGGGAATTTTTACAAGCATCAATGCAGTCTAGTGACAATGCAATTCCCTTCTGATCTCTCGGGCAGTGAGAGTGAACATCCAGTCTTCTCGCGTTCTGCGACAAACAGGAGGACCCAAGTGAAAGGAGTGCACTTTAAAAACCCCACGCAGTTAGAAATCTCAAAGAGTAGAGCAAGGGCCAATCCTCTGGCAGAATTATTAGGAATATCTACCCATGGGGTAGATACACATGGAATCTATTTAGAGGAAGCAAATCTTCAACAAATGTATGCTGAAATTGGATGCACTGACCTCTGTTCATGCATAACTAAGTATGACGCACTCGCCTGAAAAGAGAAACAAAGACAATGAAGATTTATACATTTATAATTACCAGCAGCGGTGAAAATATAAAATGTAAAATACAACAAATTGGAAGGAAAATTATATTTATATATATATATAATTACCAGAAGGGGTGAAAATATACAATAACACAAATTTACGTTGCCTGTGTACAATAATTAACAATAACGGGGCCTTTTCAAAAGAAAGCAGAAGGACAATGAACAAAGCAATGAAGAGATTATGCAGTGTAAAGAAGCTGAGGCACAACATCAGCAATCAAAAACGTTAGAATGTTGAGCTCGTGCATCTTCCCGCCGTGAACATCTCCGTCTTCTTCGTTTGTTCTGCTGCTTTTGCTGTGAAACAATGACAGAGAGAAGATGGGTGTAGTTTTCTGTTTTTGCTGGTCTAGTTGCTTTTGTTAATGTAATAGATTTCTTCCTTGTCTCTGTTACTCCATCTAGCCATCTCTTCCTCTCAGTGTATTTCAATGTTCTCACGTAGACCGCTATAGCTACTGGTTGATCTTGTTCAATTCTATCTAACTGTCCGAACCACTTAATTCTTTAGTGTTATGTACAGTTTGTAATCGGTAGTATTCCTAATTTTCTTCTGAATCTCTCCATTTGTCTTTCTTCTTGTTTTTCTAGCTGCGCTTCTAATGCACATCATATCATATGATGTGATTTTACACCTGTGTGTTTAAAAGACCTTTGGCATGAAGGCGAATGAGGCAAAATCTATCTATCTATCTATCTATCTATCTATCTATCTATCTATCTATCTATCTATCTATCTATCTATCTATCTATCCATCCATCCAAACATCCATCCATCCATCCACCCACCCACCCATCCACCCACCCACCCATCCATCCATCCATCTAGCTAGCTAGCAAGATAGCTAGCTAGTTACCTTCCTACCTACCTACTTATCTATTTATCTATCCGTCTAGCTGTCTCTCTGTCCGTCCGTCCGTCCGTCCGTCTATCTGTCTGTCCGTCCGTCCATCCGTCCGTCCGTCTATCTGTCCGTCCGTCCGTCCGTCCGTCCGTCCGTCTGTCTGTCTGTCTGTCTGTCTGTCTGTCTGTCTGTCTGTTGGTCAGTCGGTCGATCGGTTGTTCGGTCTGTCTTTCTGTCTGTCTATTCATTCACCTACCCTTCCACCCATCCGTCCAGTCTGTATGTGCGTCTGTGGTAACACGTATCTTAAACCACATTGGAGACTATAAACATCGAATGCCTTGTGTACAGAAGAGCACAACATTGCAACAACACTTACAAAACCTTTAAACAAACTTACCCATTCAAATGAGAAGCCATGCTTAGTCGATAGAACAATGTAAATCATCTTGCTGGCTCCAATGTTCCGGCTTCTTTATCCTGCTAGATTTCCCTAGAGAACCTAGTAAGCTCATGCTGTGCGTTTGTTGCCAAAATTCTTTGATTAATTAGCACCGGCGCGCTAAAACTATCCTAGCTATTTGGGTTTTCTTTAGCTACTGTTAGATGTTAGTTACCTTGCGTGCATAGACTATGTTTTTATTGGTTAAGGTTCGTTAAATGTTGTTGTTGCACTCTAGGAAAGTCGTTGATCCTTTGTCTCAATTAGCAACTGTCTGTCATTGTCATCTACTGCTTATTGTACCTTGCGGTGTAGGACAGGGGGATCTTTAGCAGCATTTTGGGAAAAATAGGGGTGATAAGTGTTCCGGTAAAACGGTGTGTATGCTTTGTGAATCTCTCTTATATGTGTTATGTATTCATTATCATCATGTACTATGCCGATAAGCGCTGGCGGTCATGTTTCGCCACCATACACGGTCTCCAGAGTCGTGGATCAGTTCTATGTTCTTGTCTCCACCATGCTTTGTGATCAAGCCAACCATATATTTATTTCCCTGCTCTCCCCTTGTTCTTTTCCCCTTAATTTTGCCAGTTGTCATCACGTTCTCTAGTTTGTCTTTTTATAACGTGCCCAAAAATGTTGACTGTCTGCGTCTATTTCTCTAATCAGTTTATGGTTTTCAATTGCTTCTTGTAGGATTTGCTAATTAGTTTTCCTGCCTGTGCATGATACTTCTTGCATTTTGCTCAAAAACCACATCTCCAATGTCATTAGATATTTTTCAGCTTGTATGCTGATTTTTCACGTTTCGCATACTTACAAAATTACAAGTTCTATATAGCACTTCAACACTCTTTTTCTCGTTGCAATTGACATCTTTTTTGTTTGGTCAGTACATTTTTCATCTTGCATAAAACTACCATTGCCATAGAGATTCTTGATCTAATCTCTTCAAGGCATCTTCCATCAGATGTTATGACTGTTCCAATATAGTTGTACCGATTCACTTGTTTACGAATATTACCAGTTATCCGTATATTACATTGTGGTATTTCTTTTTTCTTAGTGATGACCATAATCTCTGACTTCTTACAATTTAATTGTATTATGTAATGAGGGAAATTAGTGGAAGAAGGTGTACGGAGATAGTGGAGAAGAGAAAGGCTACAGCGTAGATGGGTTCAAGATTTGATAGGTAATTTGCATATTGCAACATTATTGCTAGGGTATTTGTGAAGAAGAGCAAATCGCAAATGGATTAAATATGTGATAGATAATTTGCACATTGCAACATTATTGCCAGGGTATTTGTGAAGAAGAGAAAACCCCATATAGTTTAAATATATGATAGATAATTTGCACATTGCAACATTATTGCCAGGGTATGTGTAAAGATGAACAGACCCAAAATGGATTAAATATGTGATAGATAATTCGCACATTGCAACATTATTGCCAGGGTATTTGTAAAGATGAACAGACCCAAAATGGATTAAATATGTGATAGATAATTTGCAGGCTGCAACATTATTGCCAGGGTATTTGCTTATGATGGAGGAGGGGCGAAGTCCTCCGTGGCCGAGTGGTCACGCCGTCTGCCTCGTGCTCCTAAGGGTGTAGGTTTGTTTCCGGCCTACGTCATTCGGTTGACGAGTGCAGTTTTCTCGGAGACTCCTGGGGGTCATCGTTGGAGCTACGGAGTTCGCGCCCTGATGAAAGAGACCGAGCCGTATGGAATAAAACCAGGTGCAATGAAGCCCGTCATCTTGCCTTTTAAAGCCAATTTTTGGCTTATGATGGGAAGGCCATGGTAGTGTAATTGCCAGAAGCTCAACTCAAATCTGCACCAAGGCGGTCTATATTGGTGTTCTAACATGGGTGTTCTAACATGGGTGTTCTAACATGGGCATTCTAACATGGGTATTCTAACATGGGTGTTCTAACATGGGCATTCTAACATGGGTATTCTAACATGGGTGTTCTAACATGGGTATTCTAACATGGGTATTCTAACATGGGTATTCTAACATGGGTATTCTAACATGGGTGTTCTAACATGGGTATTCTAACATGGGTATTCTAACGTGGGTATTCTAACATGGGTATTCTAACATGGGTGTTCTAACATGGGTGTTCTAACATGGGTATTCTAACATGGGTGTTCTAACATGGGTATTCTAACATGGGTATTCTAACATGGGTATTCTAACTTGGGTATTCTAACTTGGGTATTCTAACATGGGTATTCTAACATGGGTATTCTAACTTGGGTATTCTAACATGAGTATTCCAACATGGGTTTTATAACATGGATATTCTAACATGGGTATTCTAACAAAGGTATTAGAGAATATGTCAGGAAGTAATGTCGACCGTATGATATTGACTGCATCACCCAGCTATGACCAGTTGATGTAAAGAATATGGTTTAGCTCTATATGTCGAATGCACCTTGACATATAAAAGGGCTCTTTACTTTTCGCCGGCTTCGTGGCGAAGGGATAACGAAGGCAGTTCGCATTCTTGCATACCTGCGTTCGCAACACGGCTGCAGGCGTTTTGGCAGCAAACCGCCTTGCGTTGCTTTTTTTACGAAATGGTATGGGTGCCGATTGCTCAGAAAGCAATGGCAAAGTAATGAACGTAAACTTGCCAAGAAATTACAACAGCAAATAATGCTGGTGTTGACTGCGACGACCTGTAAAGGTTATGTAACTAACTTTTACTTTCTTACCATATGCTCAATGCGTCTTGGGGCGTATGGAGTACGTGATACTGTTACAAATTCTAATTCTTGTCTTCCATATACCTAATGCTTCAGAAAGGCTTGTAAATTGTCCTGTGTGTACCTTTTTGATTATTGTCATACGACGCCGTCAAGATCTCTAGCCCCGAGCTTGCTGTCTTGGGGGCGCAAGCATTTTATCCTGCGCCCATTACGATCTGTGGCGAAGAGGTTAAGGACGCAATTCGTAATTCGGCCTATGGCATTCGAAATACAGCTGCATGCGATTTTGCGTTGGGTTTCATACAATGTAAACAACTGAAGGAAGAATTTGCCAAGAAATCACCTGAAGCAAAAATATGCTAGGGTTAATAGCGACGTCATGTAAAGGATATGCAACTAACTGTTTTAACCTATTAAAATTAAGCAAAATTAGCGTAGTGGCTATACACTTATGGGTTACGTGAGTGCTCCGTTCTACTCCTAACCCAAGCCTGAGTCCGGAGAATCTCAGCTCAGTTTACGAATTCCGTAGCACCGGCGAGGATCCTGAAATACTTTGGGTAGATTTTTAACTCGAAATTTTGCCCTGGAAGCGCCGTTATGCTACTCTTTTTCTATTTCCAACAGCCAATGAATTTTTTTTAAAGTGCGCAACAAAACACACGGCCGTCCGATTTCACTACCCAGAGACTAAGGGAAATTTTGTTACTAGAAATCAGCGTGAAAAAATCCCGGCGGTGATGTTGATCTGTCGACTAAACTAAACTAAACTGTAGCACATTAAAATTCCCTTTCCACCATGAACATATCACATGACAGTGACGCGGTCATCTACACAGATGGGTCGGTCGTCCGACATGTGAGAAGCTCATGGGCCTTTACAGCTCGGGCCGGAGGGAGAATTGTGAAGGAGGACTCTGGTGCTTTCACTGAAACCACAAGTAGCCTGACCATGGAAGTCATGGCAGTAAGTAAAGCAATAACATGGCTCGAGACACAGACATTCACTAGGGCTTGTTTCCTTAGCGACTCAATGAACATGATCAAGAGGATAGAGGAGGGGTCGATCCGAAGAGAATGGTTGCTGCCTCTGAAGCGGTCTCGGCTGGCAAAGATTAGTTTCATCTTCGTGCCAGGGCATGCGGGAGTACAAGGAAATGAGCGGGCTGACAAGCTCGCAGGTGAGGCTACTGTTGAGGGCGGACGCGCCATGGACCAGGCTGACATTCTGAATGCTCTACGAGAAGTGAGACTTTTGCAAGAACCAAGTGATGACTGTGAATCTACAACAATGGCCAGACTGCGAGAGCAGCAAATTAAAAGAGGGGTGGCCAAACAAGAACACTACGCAGGAAGCCAAAGAAGATTGATAAACCAACACAGAACTGGCGTCGTTAGCCGCTACACGCTGCGGGATTTGCTGAGGAGGGGATCCGAGCACTTATGGACTGAATGGTTCGATGTGCAACGAGGATGATCTGTCGACTAACTAACTAACATATCACATGACAATCTAATAGTCATTAGACTGGTATGAAAGCAGTGGCTGTTTTACAGTGTATTGAAACACATCGCCTTTGTCCAGTACTTTTGAGGTCTGCGTGGCTGAGAGGTATAGTGGACTAAACTTTCTCTCCCTACCGCTGCGTTCTGACCTCGGTGGGTTTTTTTTTTTCGTTCCATGCACCGGTTATATGGGCTTAAATGTTCACAAGCAATTTACGTCCTTGACGTGGGGGAGTACCATTACCTCTGAAGCTGGAATGGATTCGCCTGATATTGAGGGGTATTGAAGCTAACCCTCACACAAAATAAGCAGCCGCACTCACTATAGTAGCAAACAATAGTAGTTGTGGTACGAGTGTGGATTCCGTTTGAATTCAAAGCTAACGAACGAAGACTGTATTTATTCTTCTGGTACTTTTCAATTCTAAGAGATCCGATCTTCTATTACCGCTCTCTACTTTGACATCAGGCAGATCTACTTTGACATCAGGCAGAAGACATAGTAATACTTAAAGTCTCAACCGCTTGACACAACTTGAACCTTACTACAGTCTTGGCGGAGAATCAAAGAAACGCTCCGTCTTGTGTAGTGTAGACACGGAAAAACAATACAAGGACACAATGCACCTTTGTTGGTTTGGCGCGCCTTGGTAAACAACCGCCTGCAACTACAGGTAGTTACATGGGTAGTTATTCCGCGTTCACGGACGTGGAAAGATCAATGATTGTTGATACTGTACATTTTTTGTGGAATGACATAAGCTAGGTCTGTTATACGTGTTAAGGAAATGAAGAGTTAATTGCCCTTAAGATGTATCAATTATGTCAGTTGCTATAGGGCTTGTCTCCCTTGTTCTGGTTTCAAAGCAAGGTCAAACTACGGCGGCGGTCATCACTATCAAGTGCCATACCGTCAGGTGCTGGCTATTATGTTGCTTCACAACCATCAACTAACTATCCTTTTAACAGATTCAGTGTCAAACAGAAAGAAGGTTTGGACTTAACACAAATGGATGGCGGGAAATAGGAAGTAGAGGTGTGTTACAGTTATGCCTTAAAAGTTGGGAATATGGTGGCAAACATGTATATTATACATCACATTAAAGGGGTTGCATAAGGACAGCTACTGTATATAAGCCCATGGCTAAGACAATTCATCATCACATACTGATTCAATGCCAATCAGAAAGTAGGTGTGGACCAAACATTTGTGTCGACCTTGAAACATCAATGTCTACCTCTTATGTCGGGGCTTCTTATGAAGGCCTTAAAGTATTACGCTTGACTCCATAGCATAGAAACACTTCTAAAATTACTGGAATCTGACAATTTGAATTTCTGGAATTTGACTCCGTGAGTGAAGCACTTAAAAACGATTTGAATATGACTCTTGGGCATGAAATTACTTCTGGAAAGATTTGAATTTGAGTGCATGGCTGAAATCCCGGATCCGCGATAACGATGTAGTTTTTAGCTTGCTTGCCGGTCCTGTAGTCATGTGTTCAAATCCACACAGCTGCGTATTTTGTTTTTAAATATTGCGTAGACTCCGAGATCGGCACGGCGTAAAATGGGCGCCAGAAAGTGTCCTGGAAGGTACAGACGACCGGCTTGGTATTGACCAAACCACTCATCAAAAGTCGGTAGGTCTGTGTAAATATGTGGAGAGCACAGTATGCCCAGTTATCACCAAGGCGTGAAGCATGGTCCTTTACTTTGTCTTTTTTATCACCTAACGCAGTGCATACATGCCAGGATTGAGTAATTTTAATTAGTACGAGCTAAACGATTGCCTGAAAGAGCTAATGAAACTAGAACATTATATACAACAATAAGAAAGAGACAAACAGCTGTCTTTGGTCATGTAATGAGAAGAGAGGCATTGGAGAACATCGTGACAACTGGAAAGATCGAGGGGAAGAGAGACAGAGGCAGACCAAGAGAAATGATGCTGGATGGATTGAGACGGTGGCATTGTGGATTATCATCAGCAGAGTTGATCCAGAACACCAAAGTCCGAGATATGTGGAGAGCCATGAACGCCTACACCAGCTGGCATGGAATGTAATGACGAACGTCGGAATATTGACCACGTACATCACACATCGAGTACCGATCGGTCATTAAAATCGTGGGGCTAGCACCATATACCCAGTCTGCCTCAAGGCTTGTAAAAGGATCATTTACTTTCACTTACTTGCGTAAACATGCGAAACTTGCCAAAACCACATTTTGAAGCTGACACGTAGAAAACAAGACCACGTGTTTGCATATTCTTCGTAATAAACTTACCCTCGCCTCATGAACTATCAAAATGATACCGAAAAATCCCCATGGGGGTGGCATTTTCAATCTTCTTTTAGGTGATTTATAATAAGCGATGCTTTATTGCCCGAATGGTCCGCTTGCTCCGCCAGAAGAATCAATAGACATGAGGACATTCCGCTGATAGAGGCAACCTTCTTCAATATAAATATGTTTCCTCAGAAAGCTATTTCTGTACACTGGCGTTTTGATTTCCACTCTTCAGTGGTTCCGAGTATATTCAGATAATGCCGTTTGTGCTGTTTTTATGGGTGGTGTTTTCTGCTGGTGCATTTCGGCTGCATCTTATGGCAATACTTGTTAAACATGCTCAATGAATTTTATGTTCAAGTCGTGGGGTGGGAGGGGAGGGGGCGACTGTAGTAAAATAATAGATTTTATAGCTTCAAAGTTGTATAATGCGAACATGATGCGTCGGCATAACATGCCGTGCCGGCATAACGCATAAACTAGGCTATTGGTAAAGTAATGTTTTCCTTTTCAAACGCCTTGGGAGCTGGCATGGGCGGTCATATTTCTCCCAACATACGTTTTCTATTAAAGAGTAAGTAAGGGATTAATTTTTGAAACGAATAATTAATTTGACAAGACTATAAGACTAGACAAGGTCGACCGTTAAGGCAAACGGAAAGAGAGAGAGAGAGAGAGAGAGAGAGAGAGAGAGAGAGAGAGAGAGAGAGAGAGAGAGAGAGAGAGAGAGAGACAGACAGACAGACAGACAGACAGACAGACAGACAGACAGACAGACAGACAGACAGACAGACAAAGAGGGACAGAGAGAGAGAGAGAGAGAGAGAGAGAGAGAGAGAGAGAGAGTAACCACACAACGAAAAGTGAATTATAGGCGTATATGAATCATACGGAAGGGATGTGTTTGAAGCTGCTTGAGATAGCGAACGATAGGACGGCGTGGAATTAGATTTATGAGGGCTATGCTCCAATAGGAGATACAGCGCGGGAGAGAGAGAGAGAGAGAGAGAGAGAGAGAGAGAGAGAGAGAGAGAGAGAGAGAGAGAGATGGGGGGAACAGAGAGAGACACAGACAGAGAGAAAGAGACAGACAGACAGACACACACACACAGACACAGAGAGACAGACAGAGACACAAACAGAGAGAGAGAAAAGAGACAGACAGACAGACAGACAGGACAGACAGACAGACAGACAGACAGACAGGCAGGCAGGCAGGCAGGCAGGCAGGCAGACAGGCAGGCAGGCAGGCTCAGAAATTATTGCATTAAGAAGCAAGAAAACACAGGAGTCGTTGTTGGATGTTATCAAATTATTAATAGTCTGGCTGAAGTAGTCATCTTGCAAAAACAAAGTAAAGGAACATTTTACAAACGTTTAGGAGTACACGGTGCGAGCCTCATATTTGTATGGACTAGTTGGAACTTGATTGGTGGTGTGGTTAATATCATACGGGCCGCCTTTACTTCTCAGAGCATGACTAAGTACTCCTATCTATTTTAGGCTAGTTCGTCCTGGAAGCCCTCTTTAATGTAACAAATTTCCCCGAAATGTAACTAAACTATTCCCAAGCAGCATATCCACAACAGAATACCACAAACAGCATAACACATCCAGCGTACTATAAACTGTCGACCATAGACAAGACATTACAATCATCGCACTACAAACAGCCTTAACAAACGCCATATCACTAACAGAATACGACAAACAGCATACTACAAACATTATACAACCGACAGCATACCACAATCAACATACCACATCAAGTATACTATAAATAGCCTACCACAAGAAGCATACTATAAACAACATGCCACAAACAGCATTTTTAAATACTCTATCAGAAACAGCATGCCACATCAAGCATACTACAAACAGCCTACCACAGACAGTATTCTACAAAAGGCATACCACAGATCGCATAGTACAAACGGCATACCACAGACTGCATACCATAAACAGCATACCACTGATAGCGTAAAACAAACAGCATACCACAAATAGCATGCTACAAACAGTATACCACAAACAGCATACCACAAACAATGTGCCGCAAATAGCATACTTTTGTAAGTTGCATACCCCTTACAGGACCTTGCAATCATCACCAGCATTTTTCAGCTGTTGTTGATGTTCTTGGCAAGATTACGCTTAGTAGTTTGCCATCGCTTTATAAGCGACCGGCTCACATACACCGTAAGTAAATAACGCGACGCGATCCGCTGCTTAATGTCGCGCAGCTGTGTTCCTCACGTGGATACACGGAGTTACGGAGAAAGTAGTTAAATTCTTCGCCAGGGAGACCGGCAAATAGCATACTATAAACAATATACCACACACAACATTCTACAAACAGCATATTACATACCGCCTACCACAAACAGCAAACTGCATACCGCCTACCACAAGCAGCATACAATAAACAATGTATCACAAATTGTATGTTACAAACAGTATACCACAAACAACATACTACATTTAGCATGACATAATCAGCATGCTACAAACAACCTAACGCAGACATTAGCAAACAACAACAACAACAACAACAACAACAACAAGAGAACAAGATAACAAGGCAGACCCCACCAACAACCCACGCAAAGTCATTGTCCTGACATCTTAGCCCGACGCCGAAAACCACAACAGAGCAAACGAACATACACAGAGAAGAGTTGACACCCACGCAAAGGGGGGGGGGGGGTAGAGAGAGAGAGAGAGAGAGAGAGAGAGAGAGAGAGAGAGAGAGAGAGAGAGAGAGAGAGAGAGAGAGAGATCTACTGGAATGAGTTTTAAAGAAGGTAAAGCAAAAGATGCTGTCCCGCGCCTTGAACTCAACCGGCTCTCGATGTGTGATTGTTGAGGAGGTTTCGAACGCACACACCCAGGCCAGCCACTAACCACTATACCACCAAGGCTGCTAAAGTTGTATGCACACTAATGAGCCACTCTTCTTCCTTTTTTTTCCTCACTCCATGGTTTTAGCCTCGCATTTCAACATTAATTTCTGGATAAAATCCACAGTCCGTTACAGAATCCGGTTTATATCCCAAAGTTAATTATTACTGTAGCTCCTTGTATAAAGAACTACTTTCAAGCCGTTATTCTTCTCCCACACTTCTTTTGTTTATTTCTTGTTTGCGTGATCTTACGATTGGACACGTTGTAAATGCCTTAATTCCTTCTACTCGTCTTTCACGTTTCTTCTTTTCGTTTTCCATTTGTGCATTGTTGTTTCGCGTGACCCTATGATTGGACAAGTCGTTTCCTTGCGTATTGCAGCTATCCAGCCACCTCATGAGCACTTGTTGCTTATATCTGATCTACGTATGTTAGTCATACGATTTGTTCAGTGTCGTTAGCACACTATAACTATATCTATTTAACCTGCTGTTTATTTATTTGCTTATTATATCCAGCTTACGAATGCAGTCGCTTCAGCTCTTCCGTGCTATTACTGATTCACATTTGAGAATTACATTTGGTCTGGGACGCAGAGGTGTTTCCAAGGCACCAGGGCCGGGTTATATACTGGCCAAGACCTATTGACGCGTCCTCGTCGAGCGTCCTGGGCAACAGGTCCCTTCGGGGTCCTGGCTAAAGTCAGTAGGATCGCCGATTCCTCCGAAGTCGGAGAGTGTCTGTCTGTACGGCGAGGATCCACCTGTCTGCACACCAATAAGCCAGACATGGGACAACGAATACTCACGCATACCTCAGGTCCTGTATGACATCACACTGATGTTGGACAACAGGATGCCTTCATCCGACATACAGGACTTCGCGTTGGAGCTCAAGCCAACGAACACAAGCAAGCACATTTGGTCTTCGCTTCAGAAGGTCCATAACGGGTAGCTGTAGTATGAGTCATCGTCATCATGTGTCATTTCTGGCGGCGCAGACAAGATTGTTCTTTCATAATAGTCTGGCGTGCTTTGATAAATTCAGGGATTGTTGGTCTTCTATAGCCACTCTGCCAACACATGCAGTATTCCCATCCCCCAACCCCAACTCTTCAACCCAGCCCCCTCTTACCAACGGTCTAATTCTTTTATTGACATGACTTCAAAATTAACGACAATGTGGGCTGTTTCAAATCGTCAGACGTACACTGGACACAGCATGGCAGAGGTTGGGCAGTGTTAAGGGCCTGGAACACAGCATCAGCACATCAATGAAATTGTTTGAGAACAGTCATCTTTAGTGTGGCAACATACGGATGTCAAACATTAATCATTTCGCAATCACTGAAAAAGAACATCGGGGCTTTTGAATTTAAATGTTATCTAAACATTCTTAAAATATCATGGACAAAGAAACAAGACACATACTGACATTCTACAAGATCTGAACAACAACGATAACAACTTACTCTTAAACAGGAAAATGGCTTGGAAACTGGAATTCTTTGGCCATATTAGACATCTCAACGGTTTAGAAAGATCAGACTTGGAAGGTATGGTTCCTGGGAAAAGAGGCAGAACCGGAAAGTAAAATATAATCTAACCCGCCTTCCCTGTTTTACTCGCACACAAAAGCAGAACGCGTTTATAATGGGCGTTTCTTTCTGTTTAGTCCATTAACATAATGCAAGAAATCATCAAGAGAACCACCCAACAACTAGCATACAAACACACAGTACAATGCGTGTTACACACGCAGCAACACAAGAAGTGACGAATTGCTCGTGTCCTTGGAAGCTAATTAACGGAACAGTTGTAGCAAATTAATGACTATTGATTGATTGATTACCTAGAATCGGCGACATTGCCCGCAGGATAGACTCATTCTAGCTCTGTCTATCTCATAAAATGTAGGAGTGTCGGCATGTAGCAGACCCTTGTTAGAACGTTGCTCTCAACGTGGTCTCCGGAACAAATTCTCGATCCTTCGCCAGTTCATTTGCCCCAACCACGTTCATGCCCAAGGAGTTTCAATATTGTGTCGAAAATGCAGAAACAAGAATGATGTATTGATAAATGAGGGTTTAAATTACAACATAAAAGGGTTAAAGTCAGAAAGAAGGAGAGAGAAAGAGAGAGAGAGAGAGAGAGAGAGAGAGAGAGAGAGAGAGAGAGAGAGAGAGAGAGAGAGAGAGAGAGAGAGAGAGAGAGGGGCAGCAAACCTTATATTCAAAGGGTTACGAACTGACAGTGAGGCCTGTCTAATATCATTCCCTCATTATCTCTCCTCTTTCATACATTATTTCATTCGCATATCTCTTTTTAGATTAATCTCAAATGATACAAACAGTAATACATAGATTATGAATGCATCAGTGCAAATGTGCAAAACTCACTACTATATGATTAATTAATACACATAGTATTATAGTAATTGTAACAAGGGTAGTAGAAATTTACCATTCAACAAGAAATAATATTATGCCTAGGTAGCGGGTTCATTCCCCAGATCGGTCAGCTGGACTAAAATGTTGACTTCTCGTCCTTGATTTGAGGACGTAAATTTGAAGTACCCCAGAAGTCGGAGTGAGTTCGCCTGATGGCTAGGTACACTGATAATAGGGAAAGCTAAGCCACACGCAAAAATCATTCCCGTGCATTGGACAAAGTAGCACGTGTATGGACAACGCTTGCGTTCAAAGCCAGCGAATGTGACAAAGAATGCTAGGACGTTTAAGACGGCATATACTGAGTTGAGTGAGTGAGATAGTGTTCAAATAGATTAGATTGTATGTATAGGGATTGGTGGCATCTGTGATTCGTCACGGGAGATTGTTACACAACTTAGCTGCGGAGTACACAAAGCGTGTTTTGTGTAATTCTATCATAGGATTTGGGATCTGTAGTACATTTATGTGTTTGCTATTTCAAGCAGAATAATTTGTCAACGGCCTTGTGTAATTTGGAGCACTTTTAGATTTTTTTTTTTTTTTTTTTTTGGATTGATTTTGCGTTATTGAAAAGCAAACGTTATGCAGTTGTAAGTTGAAAACAATTATATAGATTAGAGCTGTCACTTTCGATGTTGGGTATGAATTAAACCTATAGACCGTTTCTGAAGTTAGTAATGTCGCTTATTGATTTAAATGGAACAACCATCTCCATTGTGAAGCAATATTCTGTGTCTGTATGTTGGAAGTATTGAATGTCTTTCATGTGTTTTCATCAATGACATTTTAATACTTTAACAAACTGGTAGAAGTTTTCTTTCTGTTTGCTTCATGGATACTTGAAGTGGAAAATTAAAGGTTAGATTTCTAAAACTGATAAGGCCGAATGCGTCGTGTTTTGTTACATACTATCTTGTCGCGCATTAAAGTTTAAGGATTCTGTATGAATTATTAAATTGTAAGAAGACACAACTTATCATCGTCACTATGAAGAATAAAATACCACAATGTAATATACAAGTATATGGGAATATTTTCAAACTAGTGAATCGGTACAATTATCTCGGAACAGTCATAAAATCTGATGGGAGATGCTTTGAAAAGATTAGAACAAGAATCGCCATGGCGAAGATAGCATTTTGCAAGGAGGAAAACATACTGACCAATAAAAAGATGTTATCTGCAACTAGAAAAAGAGTGTTGTGGTGCTACATTGGACTTGTACTTTTGTATGGATGGCCACGTGGTATGGTCGAGACAAAAACACTGAGCTGATCCACGACTCTGGTGATCGTGTGACATGGCGAGACATGACAGCCCAGGCTTATCCGAATGGCACATGAAGAATGAATGTAAAGTATGTATTTTCTGTCTGCTTGTTAGTAACATAGAGTTGTGTCTTATTAATGTTTATTTGCACAGACTTAACTATATTGTTTAGATATTCTTACAAAGACTACTAATAGCAAGTTCGAGCGTTTGTAAAGAAAAGACTGTTCTGTCAGCAATATGTAACAGGAAGACGAAAACAGGCATAAGGGAGGATAATATTTGGAAATGGCAAATAACACGGAGCCACTTATGGAACCTTGAGGTGCTTAGCGACAACGAGTCATTACCCTCTTTGGACAACAATCACCTTCAAATTAATATCCGAATTGTGGCTGACTCTGTCACGGGATTATTAATATGAGCCAAGTTATGGATCCTAAAAGACAAGATAACTTCACTTCTAGGGTTGAATGGTGTACGAGTAATGGCATATTGGAATGTGGATAGCGATGTAGTGTATGATACTTTTTTTTTTGTTTTTTGTTATTCACATATTCTTTACAGGACGTAACAGTCAAGTCCAGCATTCTGTGGCTGTTTGTGATTCCTGGGTAAGTTTGACTTTAAATGGTTTGCTATTGCTTCCTGAACGACCGGCATTCGAACCCCTGTCCCACAGAGTCTCTTATAGAAAGAAAGGAATTAGTGAGTGGCTGGTAGGTTTCTCATAGATTGATGAGTGAGTGAGTGAGTGAGTGGGTGGGTGAGTGGGTGGGTGAGTGAGTGATTGAGTGGGTGGGTGGGTGGGTGAGTGTGTGCATCGGTCGGCCGGTCGGTCGGTCGGCCGGTCGGTCGGTCGGTCGGTCGGTCGGTTTGTCGATCCGTCCATCCATTCGTCTGCTCAGTTCGGTTCAGTCCAGTTCAGGTCAGTAGAAGAGTAATTTAGTGAGTTAGTGAAGAATGTGAGGGGGTGGAGAGAGAGAGAGAGAGAGAAAGAGAGAGAGAGAGAGAGAGAGAGAGAAGGGGGTTAAAGGAGAAGAAAGAAATTATCGGTTGATAGAGATTCAGAGAGTATGTATTACATCATTCACAAAGTTATAATTGCATGCGACTACGCCTATGTTGTGTTTCCAATTTAGTATCCCACGTGATATACATCCCCTGTCTTGTCTGTAGTCTCGCCCACGTGTTTCACATATTGTCTTTCACAATCGTATAATCCCGGAATTTTGCCAGCTTGTGTAAATTTCTGTCAGTGTATTTTCCTTGTTTCAGTTATCTGTTATATTTACACCAGATCAAATATGCCTGCATGTAGTTTTACCGTATTATGAAGGATAACATCACTGCCATTATGTAAGGTGTTTTTTTTTTTTTTTTTTGCAAATCCCTTACAGGACGTTCCAGTCAACATCAGTATTTTTCAGCCGTTGTTGATGTACTAGGCAAGATTATGCTCAGTAATTTGCCATTGCTTTCTGAGCGGTCGACTCACATTGCCGTAAGTTACCAACGCGGCGAGAACCGCTGCCGATTCTCACGCAGGTTACGTTACTCACAAGAATATACGGGATTACGGAGAAAGACGTTAACTCCTAGGCCAGGGAGACCGGCCTTATGTAAGGTCTGAACATCGGAAAAAGTAGTCCATAAGCAGTATCATGTGTCGGAAAGTGAAAATAGAATGTGACCATGTTAAACTTCAAGTAATTGAGAAAGAATGTTAACGGAAAGCGTGGTTCTTGGAACAAGAGGCAGTGGTAGACTAACGCAAGGGCGGCCGCAAGCCATTAGAGACACCTTGGGCATTCGAATGCATGATGTCAGGCACTGGCAAGTGGTGGAGAATCTTTCCGCTGGATTCCGATGAGAGAGACGTTGTATAAACGACTTGCTATATGACAAAAGTGTAATCATTAACTCTTTATTTAATCAGTAATAGTTTTTTATATTCATTGGAAAACTGTGCCAGGGCAGTCTATGTTCTGATCGGTTCAGAAGATACGGACTTATATCCTACTGCAGAGCTGGTCATGTTCAGAATAACGATTAGTTTGTAATATCATACATCCCCATGATGTCTTAGGGGTGTGATCAAATACCTGACCTTGCCGGATTAGTACGTTGGTTGTGAATCCTGTGCGAGACTGTGAATCTTGATTCTGAAATGAATAAGTGCAATGAGATGATAAATCGCCATAAGCGACTTTCTGTATCTGCCATGAGCTTATATTATATACAGTAGTTTTCCATAAGCAAACCTCTTTAATTGGATATATAATACAACATGTCTGCTACCATATTAACAACTTTTATGTCATAACTGTGAAACTACTTCCCATTTTCCGTCATCCATTTTTGTTTGGTCCAAACCCACTTTTTGTTTGGTACTGAATATGTTAATGCCGATGCATTCGCGTTCAGTATGCCTAAGCGCCGAAACAGGCTTACCCCTATTAAAGTGAGCCTTGATGTAGCGACTGTTCTCCCTACCGGTACCAATGTATCATCTTCCTTTCTCCAAACTCAGCGGAGTGTGCAAGACCGGTACTGACATTTCAACTCCACGGAGATGTCTGTTAGGATGTAACCATGATTCAGCACAGCACAAACTGGTTGGCTGGGACGTAGAATACAAACAAGAGTCCTGGTGTGCAAGATGCGAAAATTAACTATCTCAGGTCAGTTGGAAATGGCAAAGAATCATCCGTAATGCCGCAAAATTGCTTGGTTCGTGGGGATGTTGGAAATGGCTAAAATTAAGCCGCAATGTCTTAAAATTGCTTAGATATCAAAAGTCAAAACATCCCCACACTATTCTGTTTCTCTTGGTAAGATATGTGTAGAACAAGTAATTCTTTCATAAATCCTTGAAGAAGTCGGACACACTGACATCTGAGTTATAGACATGCACAGTTAGGCATGGGGAGACGTTGTTGCGTAGTGGCAAGACCCTAGCCTGATGGGTCCGGTGGTCACGGGTTTAAATTCACCTCCTACCATATGTCCATTACATACTACTTACTATGAAACAATCAGTTTTGCACCACTAACTAATGAGATGATTATAGTTATACGCCAGTAGAAATGTCGGTAAGTAGTTTTAGCCTTATCTTCCGAGCGACGCGGGCATCTGTGTGAAATATTATCAGACATTTATTTAACCCTTGGCTGTTAGTCTATTTCTGTGTAGCCGTCGCTGCGACGGATGGGGTTGCAGGTCCGCTATAGAACGTTTGATCCACAGGCCGTGGTCTGAAGACCACTTTGCGCATATGCAGGGTTTAGTCCACTTGACTTGTCCGATGTGGGGGACCATACCACTAGCTGCGCAGTCATTGAGAGGGCTGTTGGTATAGTTAGGGTTCTTGACCCGGGCCCGTATACCGACAGGAAGACTAGAAGTACCAAATAATCACCGGCCGGGATTCTAACCCACCACTTCCACGCAGCGCCTATAACACAGGACACCCCAGACATCCCCATAGCTATGCCACTCCAACACATTTACACACACACACTGTTGGTACTTTACTCCTCGACCACACAGATACAGCACAACCCCTCCACCACACAAACCTCAGCACACACCCTCGACAACCCCACCCACTCCTATTCTCCACCACCATTTATTCAGTCCTCCAGCCCGACCCTGGTATTCGAACATACCACCTTCATATAACGAAGGTGCCTCTCTTCAGGAACACGTGTACTTCGAGGGATGACCAACAACACAGGCATCTGCCATACCCAGGTCACCACCTTTACACACACGGTTGATGCTCTATCCTTCGACCATCCCAAGGTCACACATCCCGACCATTACACCCACTAGTACTCACTATCTTTACTTTATTACGGTTTTCATTTGATGATATGTAACCCGTATGCTGATAGTGTATAAGCAGTAATACCCTCTACAGATCATATCCCGCCCATCCCCGCCCCTCGCGCACGCCGCTTCCGCGCGCCGCCCCGTCAGCCACACAACCTGGAGAGGCAGATGGCTTGATCACTTCGCCACGGAGCATCCCCTTACTTTACTTTACTTTACTTACTTTACTTTACTTTACTTTACTTTACTTATAGTTAGGCGTGAAAACTTTCCTCTAAAGATTAACGACGAAAAACATCCTTGAATTCGGAATAGAACTTTGGACAATGAGTAAGGAAGCATAGCAATTCTTTGAAGTCACAGACACGTGTTCTTACAGTAAATACAGTAATACATTGGACAGTTAAAATGATTAATGTAAGTATTTGAAAGAGACTGAGGCACAAAATCAACACACACCAGAAAGCGGCATAAGGCGTTTTTATTATGTTGTGAAAAGAGAAACTAAGAGCATTATTTTGCTGATCCGGCACCTTCTGCAACTGTCTTGTTCCAGATGTATTGGTGTTACCTTTCCTCTGGAGTAAACTAAGCAGGCAGAGAGAGAGACAGAGAGAGACAGAGAGAGAGAGAGAGAGAGAGAGAGAGAGAGAAAGAAGAGAGAGAGAGAGAGAGAGAGAGAGAGAGAGAAATCATGCTCCATGGGCAACACATGATCTCTACAATTCAGCCAAGGTGTTGTGCTATGGAGAGGTATAAATCCATGCATGGACCCGGCTATAAGTTGTAGTTATTACGCCGTTTAGAAGCATAATGTAACAAACTAGCGTCTGTCAAGACGGGAAGGTGATAGTAAGAACACTGAAAACTGGAAGATTGTAACAGCTGGAAAGATCTCTTGAAAATGAACAGAGTAAGTCTGCTAAAGAAAAATGTTGACAGCCCTCCGTGATGGTATCGAAAGATTTATCATGCGACTTAATAAACAGAGATCTCGAAATGAGGTAGAATGATAGCCTACTCTATTTTGGAAAGGCTTTTGATGACGATGATGAAGTCACGTCACCATATACTACTTCCTTAATGAAATATATTTATTTAGCCACTTTAGTAACTTTTTCTAAATTGCTTTTTAATTATATAATCTGTAACCTGCATAGTTGGATAGCTCTTGAAAAAACACATCCAACGGTACCTTATTCAAGTCTTTAGGTCAATTTTAAGCCGAGATATTAATGTTTGTGTGTAAGTTTATAATTTAAAAGGGACATATAGAAGAAAAACGATTTTGACCTTTCACTTTTTGTGAACCTACCTACACACTCACACAACTATCGGTTGACATTGTCGCCAAGGGAGATTAATATAGCTGCCGGTTTATATATATACACTCACCTCACGCACACAGATATATACATCTTCACGTCATCTGTGTGACGTCAGACCACACGTGGACTGCACGCGAGTCTTGTCAGCCAGCGTAGATAGATGCATTTTGACAAAAGATATTCCGTTGGAAAGATGAAAAATTAACTGTGATATGGTCCATGTAGAGTGATGAAAAATTAAACATACATACAATAATGGGTGTTGAATGTAAACAAGCATTCATTATCATTGTAGTCGCTCTGAATATTCCATAACAATATTAAATGTTCCTAACTGGAGTAAAACTATCATTGAAATACCGCATTACAGCATGCCATCTACATAATTTCAGTGTCATATTGATTGCCAACTTAAATGGTTGAAAATTACAAAATACACGTAAAAATGGATGCTAAATTTAATAATATATAGTAGAACAATGTAATACGTCTCATAAAAACGGTGTTTACGGGTTTATTTACCACTCAGAATAGGTAGCCTGGTTCTCCGGTATAACAAGGATTCTTGAAGCGCCAGAAATGCACAAGGCAAAACGAGGTGGGGAAAACTATATCAAGTAATCAGTGTCTGTTTTAACTCGATCTTGAAATAATCGTGGAATTTAACATAATGAGTACGCTTACCGTTCCCATATGGGAGACACAAAAACAAATATCCGAACGTAACCGCAAGAAATATTCTAGTAAAATACGCAAAATGAACCGCAGTACCTATATTTATTGTACCTCTGGAAATTCATATTGCTACATTCGGTTATATGTGTATATTTATTATTTGCCCTACCGCGCTCATTTAGATTGAAATAAGCTTTCAATCATCGATGCATTGACAGTTGCAGGTGTATAAATTACTCACAAAATCTGTATGGAAAAGACATTCAATTTATGGGCATATCAACAGATGAGTGGAGATAGAGACATTGTATTTTATGTGACATTAAAGACAAGAACAGCAAATTAAGACCGGGACAGGTTTATCTGGACGGCTTCAAAAGCTGAGCAACATATAATAATATTTACAGCGGGTTAACAGCAAGAAAATCGATTTTGTTAGCGGCAGTTTTTATGCCAAATGGTGTGGCCTCTTTCCGCAGAGCGAACCAACAAAGGCTTCGTATAGAGCACGAATTTGGTAGCTCCAGCGACGACCTCCCAGGATTCTGCAAAAAACAACACCAATTGTCCCCGTGAAGTAAATGACTGGTTGTGCTAACGAACCCTCGACCTTTGAAGCGAGAGGCAGGCGGTTTGACCACATAGACAAGGGATAATATAATATGGAGCAAAGACTTTGTTGTTTATCATTGGTAAGATATGAAAGATAGTGAGAGACACATTGAAATAGACATACAGATAGGCGATAGACAGTCAAAGATTGACACAGAGATCGAGACAGACAGACAGACAGACAGACGGATGGACGGACGGCCGGCCGGGCGGGCAGACAGACAGGAGATAGAGAGAGAGAAACAACAGGGTGATACAGGCAGAGAGTGACAGTGATATAGACACAGAGGGAGACAAAGAGAGACTGAGCGGCAGAGGAAGACAGCGAGAGACAATATCTCCTCCAGACCAGCTACTATATACAATAAACAAACTAGAATTATGACCAATTGTCTACCCGTGTATATGTGTATGTGTGTTCTGAGCTCTTTATCTGTGCCAGTGATGCACACGCCTAACTCAGCGTGATATATGTGTGAGAGAGGAGAAGCGTGAAAGAGAGAAGGAGAAAGAGGGAGAGTGGAAGCGAGAAGGGGAGAGCGGGGAAAAAAGGGGGTGAAGAGAGAGCGAGAGAGAGAGAGAGAGAGAGAGAGAGAGAGAGAGAGAGAGAGAGAGAGAGAGAGAAGAAGAAGAGTGAAAGAGAGAAAAGAGAGAAAGTGGAAGACAGGGGTAAAGAGAGATAGGGAAAAGTGGAAGGGTGAAGGAAGAAGAGTGGAAGAGAGAGGGTGAAGAGTGGATGAGAGAGGGGGATAGTGGAAGAGCGAGGGAAAGAGAGAATGAGGAGGAGTGGAAGAGAGATGGGAGAGAAAGAGAGAGGGGAAGAATAGAAGAGCTGAGAAGGGAAATAGTCGAAGAGAGAGAGGGAAAAGAGTTTAAGAGAGAGGGGAGGAGTGGAAGAGAGAGAGAGAAAATGAGAAGTGTGCAGGAGAAAGAGGGGGAAGGATGCAACAGATATTGGGAAAGTAGAAGATAGAGGAGGGAAAGAATGGAAAAGAGAGGGGTGAAAGAGAGAGTGGGGGAAGAGTAGAATAGAGAAAGGGGGAGTGGAAGAGAGAGTAGAAGAGTGGAAGAGATAGGAAGGGGGGGGGAGATTGGAAGAGAAAGAGGGAGATAAGTGGAAGACAGAGAATGGATAGTGGAAGAGAGAGAGGATGGAAGAGAGATGGGAGAGAAGCGTGGAAGAGAGAGGTGGAAAAGAGAGACGGTGGAAGAGAGAGGGGGAGAAGAGAGGAAGAGAGAGGGGGTGGGGTGGAAAAGAGAGAGGGAGGAAAAGTGTACGAGAGAGAGAGAGGGGAGGGATTGGAATAGAGAGAGAGAGAGGAAGAGTGGAAGAGAGAGAGGGTGGAAGAGAGGGAGAAAGAGCATTACGAATTCTTCTCACCGTGACCAATTTTGTATTAACAGAAAGTTTGCATTCTTGTTCTACTCACACAGGTCTGTAACACATATCAACATGCCTCTCGTGTTATTTATTTCTCAGTTGTCCTTTCCTTTCTTCCTCTTTTACATTGCTCGTCAGCATACTCAAATGTGTTTTTTCCCGTTTGGAACAAACCGGGAAACAAAGCAGTCAGTGTTCTATATTGTATCCCTTTTCATGTTAGAAATCGAATCCATTCATGCAGACTTGCAACATTTTCCACACAATTTGTGTTATGTAGGGCCTAGGAAGTCATTATCCGAACCCTTTGACGTTTTTTTACTGTTTTGGCAAAGGTTCATGTTTATCAACCGTCCTGTTTAACTGTACACACATGCACGTGTGTGCATGGGTGCGTAAACGCATTTCCATTTGAAAGTGAAGGCCGTAAAGCTACAAATATAGATATATACATACAAACGCAGCTAGACGCTGACAAGACAATGAATACAGGGCTTTATTTAGTTGCGCTCTTGGTAACTGTTCTCTCCAAATATATTGTTATTTCAGACTTGGACAAGTCAGAAGGTTTTTAATTAGTCAAGTCTCTGGAACTGAAAGAACTAGGACAGAAACATACAATGTAAAACAAGGTGTGTACACGTAATGTACACGCAAAAATGTATCAGATTTAAAGAGTTATGCTAGCAGCTAGGATAGAAAAATACAATATAAAAGAAACGCAGGGTGGATACAAGGAATAAATGTATGATATTGAAAGAGTAGACTATCACCTAGGATACAACTCTTTTAGTTTAGTTTAGTTTAGTTTAGTTTAGTTTAGTTTAGTTTAGTCTTAGTTTAGTTTAGTTGACGGATCAACATCACGGCACACGGGTATAACCCATAAGCGCTCCGATCTACTCCTACCTCAAGCCTGAGTCCGGAGAAACGCAACTCAGTGCACTAACTACGTAGCACCGGCGAGGATCCTGAAATACTTTGGATAGATTTTTAACTCTAAACTTTGCCCGGGCAAGGCCGTTAGGTTACTCTTTTTCGATTTCCAACTGCCAAAGGAGTTTTTACATGCGCAACAATACATACGGGTGTCCTATCTCACTATCAAGAGACCAGGGGAAATTTTGTTACTAGAAGTCCACGTGAAATATCCCGGCCCTCACCGGAGCTTTAACCCGGGACCTCCAGCACTCGAGGCGGACACCATATCTCGAGGCCACTCAGCCCCCTGCGACTCTTTTACACACCTATAGTCCCTTTGGGGACATCGTCCTGACCCATATTTCTATAGACCAACCGACACTCGATGGATGGTGTGGTCAGTATCACACCGGTGGCCTTCACTTCCCAAGTCATATCTTAGTGCCCATTATAGGCTGTGTCGACATTGGGAATATGGGAATCCTGGGAAACCTGGGAATATAAGTCAATTTTCAAAATCCACTACGATGCGGATTCTTACCTATGACCAGCGGGGCTGTAGGCGAGCGTCTAGCAACTATGCTACCACTGCTCCGAGCGACTAAGATAGAAGCTTTTATCGTTGAATGAGGAGGGTACGCGTAATAACTGACTTACACAGAAGAGGTAGATTATCAAATAGGATAGAAACATTCAGTGTTGAATGAGGCGAGTACGAGTAATAATTGACTTACACAGAAGAAGTAGATTATCAACTAGAACAGAAACATTCAACGTTGAATGTGGAGAGTACGCATAATAACTAACTTACACAAAAGAAGTAGACTATCTACTAGGATAGAAACACTCAGCGTTGAATTGGCAAGCGGCAAGCCCAAATATAACATTGTTTTGCCGGCTTCGTGGCTTAGAGATTATGACTTTTCTCCGTAATCTCGTATATCTCTGTCGGTGACGTGATGACGGTGAGAATCAGCAGTGGTTCGAATCGCATCGGTAACTTACGGGGTATGTGAGCCGGCCGCTCAGAAAGCAATGGCAAACTATTGAGCGTAATCTTGCCAAGAAATCAGCATACAGCTGAAAGATGCTGGTGTTGGCAGCGATGTCCTGTAAAAATGTTTTTTTTTTTTTTGCATATCCTTTACAGGACATCGCTGTCACCATCAGCATCTTTCAGCTGTATGTTGATTTCTTGGCAAGATTACGCTCAGTAGTTTGCCATTGCTTTCTGAGCGGCCGGGCTCAGTTATCCCGCAAGTCACCAGCGGGGGTCGAACCGCTCCCAGCTCTCGCCCTGCTACGAGACTCTGCGTGATAGACGGGATTACGGAGAAATTGTTGTACCCCTCGGCCAGAGAGACCGGCGTCCTGTAAAAAGGATATGCAAAAAAAAAGGCATGAGAGCAAGGATGTATAATTGGCCAATCTTTCTCTCTCTTTGGAGGGTACACGTAACAACTGACTTACACAGAAGAAGTAGATTATACACTAGGATAGAAACACTCAGGTTTGAATGAGGAGGGTACACGTAATAACTGACTTACACAGAAGAACTTAATTATCAACTAGGATAGACATATTTAACATAGAAAAGAATGGGTACATGTAATAACTGACTTACACAGAAGAACTTAATTATCAACTAGGATAGACATATTTAACATAGAAAAGAATGGTACATGTAATAACTGACTTACACAGAAGAAGTAGATTATACACTAGGATAGAAACACTCAGGTTTGAATGAGGAGGGTACACGTAATAACTGACTTACACAGAAGAACTTAATTATCAACTAGGATAGACATATTTAACATAGAAAAGAATGGGTGCATGTAATAACTGACTTACACAGAAGAACTTAATTATCAACTAGGATAGACATATTTAACATAGAAAAGAATGGGTACATGTAATAACTGACTTACACAGAAGAAGTAGATTATACACTAGGATAGAAACACTCAGGTTTGAATGAGGAGGGTACACGTAATAACTGACTTACACAGAAGAACTTAATTATCAACTAGGATAGACATATTTAACATAGAAAAGAATGGGTGCATGTAATAACTACATGAAACAGAAGTAGTAGACTATCAGATAGAACTACATATGTAACGTAGAACAGGGTGGGTTAAGTCTTTGTCTGAGACAGAATGTGTAAACTATCAACTATCATATAATCACACTGAGCAAAACAGAGGGGATGCATGTATTTGGTCGCGATTGAAGGAGTATTGATAAAGATATAAACATTTAATGTAGAACAGGGGATCCCAGTAATATTTCTGCGAGGCTGAAGAATCAAGAAAACAATGTATCTTGTTGATGTCATTGGTTTATCAACATTTGGTGTGTTACCTAATACACAATAATTTAACACCAACTGTGCTCAGAAAGCATATATCGAGCCAGTATTGAGACACCTAGACTGGATTTTATGCGTTTTGTAAACAAGGGGCAACTGTGACGTAGTCCGACTTCAAGATTAAAGGATCACAGAGAACGTGCATCTAGACGTGTGGCGAAATAAGCCAAATTATATGTGCCTGCAATGTCGCATGTGAATGCATGTGTTCTGACGTACAAAGTGGGTGGGCAAAGGAAAAAAAGGTGAGGGGGGATTTAAAAAAATATTGCTTAAAAACTGTGTTTAAATTAATAAATATTGCTTAAATAGAGTGTTTTAAAGGCAGAGGGATATAGGCTTCATTACACCGAGTTTATCCCATATGGTTCGGTCTCTTTCCGCAAGGCGGCCTGCCGAAAGCGTCGTACAAAGAACGACCTCCGTTGCTCCAGCGATGACCCCCAAGAGTCTGCAAGAAAATTGCACTCGTGAACTGAACAACGTAGGCCGGAATCGAACCTACAACTTTCGGAACGTGGGGCAGGCAGTGTATGCACTTCGCCACGGATACTGCGGTGGCAAAAGTGAAATAGTGAGGGACCTTTCGCTTGTAATAACTGCCCCGTGCATGTAATAACTGCCCCGTGCATGTAATAACTGCCCCGTGCATGTAATAACTGCCCCGTGCATGTAATAACTGCCCCGTGCATGTAATAACTGCCCCGTGCATGTAATAACTGCCCCGTGCATGTAATAACTGCCCGTGCATGTAATAACTGCCCCGTGCATGTAATAACTGCCCCGTGCATGTAATAACTGCCCCGTGCATGCAATAACTGCCCCGTGCATGTAATAACTGCCCCGTGCATGTAATAACTGCCCCGTGCATGTAATAACTGCCCCGTGCATGTAATAACTGCCCCGTGCATGTAATAACTGCCCCGTGCATGTAATAACTGCCCCGTGCATGTAATAACTGCCCCGTGCATGTAATAACTGCCCCGTGCATGTAATAACTGCCCCGTGCATGTAATAACTGCCCCGTGCATGTAATAACTGCCCCGTGCATGTAATAACTGCCCCGTGCATGTAATAACTGCCCCGTGCATGTAATAACTGCCCCGTGCATGTAATAACTGCCCCGTGCATGCAATAACTGCCCCGTGCATGTAATAACTGCCCCGTGCATGTAATAACTGCCCCGTGCATGTAATAACTGCCCCGTGCATGCAATAACTGCCCCGTGCTTGTAATAACTGCCCCGTGCATGAAAGTGAAACAGTGAGGGACCTTTCGCTTGTAATAACTGCCCCGTGCATGAAAGTGGAACAGTGAGGGACCTTTCGCTTGTAATAACTGCCCCGTGCATGTAATAACTGCCCCGTGCATGTAATAACTGCCCCGTGCATGAAAGTGGAACAGTGAGGGACCTTTCGCTTGTAATAACTGCCCCGTGCATGTAATAACTGCCCCGTGCATGTAATAACTGCCCCGTGCATGTAATAACTGCCCCGTGCATGAAAGTGGAACAGTGAGGGACCTTTCGCTTGTAATAACTGCCCCGTGCATGAAAGTGGAACAGTGAGGGACCTTTCGCTTGTAATAACTGCCCCGTGCATGAAAGTGGAACAGTGAGGGACCTTTCGCTTGTAATAACTGCCCCGTGCATGAAAGTGGAACAGTGAGGGACCTTTCGCTTGTAATAACTGCCCCGTGCATGAAAGTGGAACAGTGAGGGACCTTTCGCTTGTAATAACTGCCCCGTGCATGTAAGAACTGCCCCGTGCATGTAATAACTGCCCCGTGCATGTAATAACTGCCCCGTGCATGTAAGAACTGCCCCGTGCATGTAATAACTGCCCCGTGCATGTAATAACTGCCCCGTGCATGTAAGAACTGCCCCGTGCATGTAATAACTGCCCCGTGCATGTAAGAACTGCCCCGTGCATGTAATAACTGCCCCGTGCATGTAATAACTGCCCCGTGCATGTAAGAACTGCCCCGTGCATGTAATAACTGCCCCGTGCATGTAATAACTGCCCCGTGCATGAAAGAATCCGCTGAAAGTCATATGTGGGTTGAAAGTGCAGCATATATATGTTGTTGTTTCTTCTTTATCACTTAAGTTGTATAATTAACTCTCAAAGAACTTGGTAGTTTCCCTTGTTATTGGTGCAGCATATATATGTTGTTGTTTCTTCTTTATCACTTAAGTTGTATAATTAACTCTCAAAGAACTTGGTAGTTTCCCTTGTTATTGGTGCAGCATATATATGTTGTTGTTTCTTCTTTATCACTTAAGTTGTATAATTAACTCTCAAAGAACTTGGTAGTTTCCCTTGTTATTGGTGCAGCATATATATGTTGTTGTTTCTTCTTTATCACTTAAGTTGTATAATTAACTCTCAAAGAACTTGGTAGTTTCCCTTGTTATTGGTGCAGCATATATATGTTGTTGTTTCTTCTTTATCACTTAAGTTGTATAATTAACTCTCAAAGAACTTGGTAGTTTCCCTTGTTATTGGTGCAGCATATATATGTTGTTGTTTCTTCTTTATCACTTAAGTTGTATAATTAACTCTCAAAGAAATTGGTAGTTTCCCTTGTTATTGGTGCAGCATATATATGTTGTTGTTTCTTCTTTATCACTTAAGTTGTATAATTAACTCTCAAAGAACTTGGTAGTTTCCCTTGTTATTGGTGCAGCATATATATGTTGTTGTTTCTTCTTTATCACTTAAGTTGTATAATTAACTCTCAAAGAACTTGGTAGTTTCCCTTGTTATTAGTGCAGCATATATATGTTGTTGTTTCTTCTTTATCACTTAAGTTGTATAATTAACTCTCAAAGAACTTGGTAGTTTCCCTTGTTATTGGTGCAGCATATATATGTTGTTGTTTCTTCTTTATCACTTAAGTTGTATAATTAACTCTCAAAGAACTTGGTAGTTTCCCTTGTTATTGGTGCAGCATATATATGTTGTTGTTTCTTCTTTATCACTTAAGTTGTATAATTAACTCTCAAAGAACTTGGTAGTTTCCCTTGTTATTGGTGCAGCATATATATGTTGTTGTTTCTTCTTTATCACTTAAGTTGTATAATTAACTCTCAAAGAACTTGGTAGTTTCCCTTGTTATTGGTGCAGCATATATATGTTGTTGTTTCTTCTTTATCACTTAAGTTGTATAATTAACTCTCAAAGAACTTGGTAGTTTCCCTTGTTATTGGTGCAGCATATATATGTTGTTGTTTCTTCTTTATCACTTAAGTTGTATAATTAACTCTCAAAGAACTTGGTAGTTTCCCTTGTTATTGGTGCAGCATATATATGTTGTTGTTTCTTCTTTATCACTTAAGTTGTATAATTAACTCTCAAAGAACTTGGTAGTTTCCCTTGTTATTGGTGCAGCATATATATGTTGTTGTTTCTTCTTTATCACTTAAGTTGTATAATTAACTCTCAAAGAACTTGGTAGTTTCCCTTGTTATTGGTGCAGCATATATATGTTGTTGTTTCTTCTTTATCACTTAAGTTGTATAATTAACTCTCAAAGAACTTGGTAGTTTCCCTTGTTATTGGTGCAGCATATATATGTTGTTGTTTCTTCTTTATCACTTAAGTTGTATAATTAACTCTCAAAGAAATTGGTAGTTTCCCTTGTTATTGGTGCAGCATATATATGTTGTTGTTTCTTCTTTATCACTTAAGGTGTATAATTAACTCTCAAAGAACTTGGTAGTTTCCCTTGTTATTGGTGCAGCATATATATGTTGTTGTTTCTTCTTTATCACTTAAGTTGTATAATTAACTCTCAAAGAACTTGGTAGTTTCCCTTGTTATTGGTGGAGTATTGTGCTGTTTCTTTAGTTTTCATTTATAGTTGAACTTTATTATTTAGACAATTTTTTCTCCAAAGTTATAACGATTGTAAGACATACTTACATTTAACGTAGAACAGAGTGACACACGTAATAACTGGTAGAGACAGAAGAAGAAGACTATTTAGGATATACATAATCAAAACGAGAAAAACAGTGGGTACAAGAATTTTCCTGAGTTAAGGGATAGACTATGAGTTAAGATGATACATTTAATGTTGAACAGAGTGGGTACCTGTAGTAATTGGCTGAGGCTGAAGGAATCAAAGCAATGGAATGTCTGCTGGTGATATCAGGATTGGCTTATTGATTTCGGTAGCAAGATTGGTTTTGTGAGTTGCTGAATACGCAATGATTATACCGCCACTGTACTCAGAAAGCATATATCGAGCCAGTATTGAGACACAAAGATGGGGGTTTTCTACATGTTGTAAACACGGGGCAACTGTGACGTTGTCTGACGTGCAGATTAAAGGATCAGAGTGAGCGTGTATCTAGACATGTGGCGAAATAAGCCAAATTATATAATGTAGAACTGCGTGGGTACAACAACAACAACAAAAATAACTGGCTGAGACAAGAAGACTGTCAACTAGTGCAGATGTCGGCAACTTTTGTGTATTGTTGCGCCGAAGTAATGCCACAAAGTAGCTCATGTCCCCAGCCAACGTCCACCTTGGTGTTATCCATATTTGTTTCTTTAAACGTTTTGAAACTAGGATATATAAAGTTGTTGCCCTTTCTAATTTTAACGTCACCTAATGACTTATCAACAACTGCGACTTTTGTGCAGCTAAGACTGTACTGTCATGAGAATGCAACAGCCGAGAGCACTAAAGAGTTAGCAGTGGGGTGGTCTTGGTTGCTTCTCGGCCTTCTGGCTAAGATCATACTGTTTGTAGTTCTTCTTGTCAGGGCCACTAGCAGTGACGGTCAACCGAAAGACACACAGGGACATGGGCGCCTGATAGGACGGCTCTGGCTCTCGAGGGAACAGCGAGCCCTTATTTAAACAAAAAATAAGGTGGAAATTAAACTGAGACAATGTCAGCCATTGTTGCTCCACATTCATTCAGATAGTTTTCATCATAAAGCACATCCTTATCTCTATTCTCTAAAATCTTTCATTTTAAAGGAATGTAAAACCTGGAATAGGTTTTGAGAATTATATTCTTCTATTTAATTAAAAATTCAATTTATTTAAAATGAGATCGTATATTTTATGTCAATTCACTAAGCGGGCCATTGAACATAGTTCCACGTGCCACGCGTGTCGTAGGCTGCCGACGCATGAATTAGGATATACAAATTTAACGTAGAGCAGAGGTGGTGTAATTATTAGGCTGAGATAGGAGGAGTAGACTATGAATTAAAACATAAACATTCAATGTAGTACAATCTGAGCTAAGGGAATCAACAAAATCTAATGTCTGTTGGTGATATAAAGGTTAGCTTTTTCACGTTTTGTGAGTTACTTAAAATACAATGAGTTAATAACAGCTGTGCCCAGAAAGCATATATCGAGCCAGTATTGCGGTATGCAGGCGGGGTTTTATGCCTTTTATAAACACGGAGCAAGTGTGACGTAGTCCGACTTCAAGATTAAAATATCACAGGGAGCGTGTATATAGGCGTGCGGCGAAAAAAGCTAAATTATATGTCTCTACAGAATCGGTTGTGAATGCATGTATTCTGAGGGATAGAGGGGGCAGAGAAGAGAGAACAGAAATGGATAAATATTGCTTTCCAGGGCCAACAACAGATGTATAGGCAAAGCTGAAACAATGAGGGACCTTTTGTTTTGAATAACTGCCGCGGTGAATGTAAGAATTAGCTTAAAGTCCCATGTGGGTTGAAAATGCAGCAGCTGTAACTGATGTTTTATGTTTCTTTACCGCTTGTTTTGTATGTTTAAGTTAACTCTTAAACGACGTGGGAACTTCCTCTCTTTACTTGTGGAGGATTTGTCTGTATCTTTAGGCTGTAACATATAGTTGAAGTTGAAGTCTGTTATTTACACGATTTGTTAAAACATTATTTTGGTGAATTATATACATAAAAGACCGGAAAGGTTAACCCGGTCAACAAATGCTGAAGAAGTTGACTGTGTTGGCCAACAGGCGAAAATTACCGAAAATATAACAGATCTGCTGTAAGCAGGAACAAACATTTCCGGATCAACGAAGCAGAAGAGGAAGATATACATAAAAGCAATGAAACAAAGACAAAATATAAATAGTAATGAATAAACGAATGCATAATTGTCAGCATTTGCGTTCAAACGCCGACGGCTCTCAGGGTATGCCCAAAGTTGCGCATCTTCCTAAAATATATCGTAGAGTGTGAATCCTTGTCATGATCATCATCATAATGTAGCAGGAGCTTTACTTTACGCAACGTCGCTCTCATCACTCCCGCCAAAAAGACTCTCCATCATGTACCAGCTCCCTTACCTCATGCATGTTATTGTCCAAAGTGTCTTCATTAAGGTCCATTTTTGTGTTGGTCGACCGCTGATTCTTCTTCTAGGAACCAGCTTTTCATCGGTGCCCTTATACTATTACTTATTGCAAAGGTGTTAACGCTGTCCAAAAACGTGTCTCACTGTTGTCCTCGATATCTCTTGCCGCGTATTTTCCCGTGTAATACTGATTTCTCTATTTCAAGTTTTCTCTTCATATGCCCGGGGAGTCTTCGTAGCGAAGTGGTTACTCCGGCTGTCTTGTGCTCCGAAGGTCGTGGGTTTCATTCTGGGCTCCGTCTTCTGGTTAAGGAGTGCAACTGTCTCTAGGGATCGCCCTTAAAGCTATGGAGTTCGCGCTTTCGGCAGACCGCCCGGCTGAAAGAGACCGAGCTATATGGGATAAAACCTGGTGCATTGAAGTCGATCAGCTTGCCTCTTACAATCTTTTTTTCTTTTTGTTCATATGGCGTATAAAATTCATTTTTTTCTTATGCGTTAATGAGTAATCTATCGATGCGTGCAGTTATCAACAGCTCAGTGTTATTTTCCTCTCTATCTACAATATTCCCTTCATTGCTCTTATAACTCAACATCTCCACTGACTGCAATTTGCTCTTCAGGACTATTCTTATTGTCCAACATACGTATACAGACAGAAGCATCATATGACACGCAGCTTTTCAGTAAGTGGATTGTTGCAGTGATATGTCAGTTTTTAATGACGTTACTTATTCTAATAGGGATCTTGGAATATGACGCTTTCAACCGTTATCTTTGTGTCACATATTCCATCGATGTTATTGTGCAGCCGTGATGCTTACACAGATTGGCCTATTTAATGTTCCCACCTTTGCTGCAAATATGTGTGCCCCCTCGTGGGATTTTCATCCGGCAAAACACAACGTTTGCCATGGCAGTTCTTGTTCTAATCTCTACAAGGCGTCATCTGTCATATGTTATGACTATCCCATGGTAGTTGTCCTGTTTGTACTGTTTAAGAATGTGCCCATTTATTTAGAAATTGCATAGTCACAATTCTTTCCTCTGATAGATTATGTGTGTGTGTGTGTGTGTGTGTGTGTGTGTGTGTGGGTGGGTGGGTGGGTGGGTGGGTGGGTGTGTGTGTGTGTGTGTGTGTGTGTGTGTGTGTGTGTGTGTGTCCTACAATGTAATTGTAATCCTAATTATTGCTCATTAACCAAAAACAAAAGCATAAACGAGTCCCATAACATGAACCAGGTGTGAGTTTGTGAAATGTTAGGCCCATCATATTTTGTAGGTCTACATGCACAGAGAAATAGATTGCCAGTCTTTCCCTCCCTTCACGAAACGAAAAGTGCTGGCATCGAACCCTAATCCTACCGCCCTCGTGTCATTGTCAGACACACATCCTGACAACAAAAGATGCAATCTTGTAACTCTGGCATGTACACTTTGTGTGGCCCTCAATGTCCGTGAAATACACTGAAGAACAAAATCTAGTGACAGTCAAGAAGGCGAGATAATGCAATAATAGAGATCTGTTTTCCAAATAGTCTTCGGTCTATTATCAGCAGGAGTCTGCTGCACTTGGTACACGAAGTTCTGCATACTCCACTACAACAGTGTTTCTCCAGCGTAACCCGGACCATACTCGAACTGTGAGCTACGATCGATAACCAATGGGGTAATTTTCTATCCTATGTGGCATTAAGGGTCGTTATAAGTTTTCTCGTTCGTAAACAGTTCCCGGGAACCTCAAGGAACTCACGCCTGCTAAACTCCCCTTCACCCAACTCATTAAGGCAAAACAGGAAGAAAGACGCGATTGGCCGTTTTTTCAGGACAATGCAAATTGGTATTGATCCTTCTGCATGAGCTCGTCTGAACTGCCTTTAGCATGCATGGAACAAAAAATGCGTGATTTTCTTTTTTAATTTTTTATTTGTGCTTTAAGATGGCTAACGTTTTTCTGGGGTGTTAATTAATGGCTAAAATTTGGGGTTTTAACTACTTACTGCGTTTTTATTACTGCATTTTCCCATTCTTTTTATTTTAATTTATAACATGCAGAATTTTGTAATCCGTTTTATTTAAAGTTATTTCCTTTGCGTAATATTTTTTATTGAACTATTTAATATATTTATTGTGTCACTTACTCTTTTTACGGTACATTAAAGAAGTAGACAGAAATAAACAATTTCAGGAAGCATCTAATTTTCACCCAGTAGACTGCCGATGCCGGTTTCTCTGGCCGAGGGGTTACACCACTTATCTAATTTTCACCCAGTAGACTGCCGATGCCGGTTTCTCTGGCCGAGGGGTTACACCACTTATCTAATTTTCACCCAGTAGACTGCCGATGCCGGTTTCTCTGGCCGAGGGGTTACACCACTTTCTCCGTAATCCCGTTTATCACGCAGAGGCTCGTAGCGGGCGAGAACTGGAAGCAGTTCTACCCCCGCTAGTGACTTGCGGGATAACTGAGCCGGTCGCTCAGAAAGCAATGGCAAACTACTGAGCGTAATCTTGCCAAGAAATCAACAGACAGCTGAAAGATACTGCTGTTGACAGCGATGTCCTGTAAAGGATATGCGAATAAAAATAAAAAATTAAAAAAGACTGCCGATGGCCGGCTTCCTGGCCTAGAGGTTAGCGACTTTTCTCCGTAATCTCGTATACTCTCGTAAGTAACGTGACGACGGTGAGAATCAGCAGTGTGTCGAATCGCGTCTGTAACTTACGGGGTATGTGAGCCGGCCGCTCAGAAAGCAATGGCAAACTACTGAGCGTAATCTTGCCAAGAAATCAACAATCAGCGGAAAGTTGCTGATGTTGTCAGCGATGTCCTGTAAAGGATATGCAAACATTTATTTATAGACTGCTGATGTCTCAAAAAAGGAAGGAAAGAATAGTAACATTGTAAAAAGCCGGCCAATGTCGTAGACGGCGGATAAAAGGAGTTGTTCTGAAACTGGCTGCCTCACACCGTAACAAATATCAGCCAGCATCCAAACAGCCAAGAACTGGTGTACGAAAGACGTGGAATACCATCAACCTCTCAGTGCTGTCTATACAATGAAGGTTGGCTGCAATGGATATCCAAAACGGTCTGTGCCTCGCCCTGACTCTACATTCTATCAGATTGCTGTTCTTCCATCTCTTGATGTTATCTTCCAACTTATATCATGTTTTCCTCTTGATCGCTTGCCTTCAACGGTACCCTCCAGTATAGTTTTATAAGATTGCTATGTCTTTTAACATGTTATGCGATGCTGTGAGCTTATATTCCACTAGAAGTCTTAAAAGGTAGAAGAACAAATAAGAAAAAAGAAACCATTTTTACACGCATCGGGGCGGATTCCGATTGTTTTTTTTAAAAACTGACCTCGGTTCCCTAGTTAATCCAGTCTACAATTGATACCAAGTAAATATCTTTAGAAGCAAAGGCAACTGGCGTGATTCTGACCACGTCACCCACTGAGTACTCATGGTTTATATAAACACCAATGCGCCTTTTTCACCCAGTAGACTGCCGATGTCTCAAAAAGGGAAGGAAGGAATGGTAACACTGTAAAAATCCGGTGAATGTAGCCGCGGATAAAGAGTGCGCCTTAAGGCGTGCGATAGGGGTCCTTTATTCGAATTCGATTTCACCACGACCCCTATCCCGTTCAACTTCTAGGAGAAGTTATAGTTAGGGCCCATCTTATTTTACTGACAACTATTTGAGATCCAGCCCTACACCAATGTCCATTACACCCACTTGATGAAATATTAACGGATCTACTGCACATTGTCTACAATGCGTGTATTTCCTTCTGGTTGAGAATCAACTGTTTCATTTCTCACGTTATTTAAAATCATTATGGGAAACCTTCTCTTAGTTTAGTTTAGTTTAGTTTAGTTTAGTTTAGTTTAGTCGACGGATCAACATCACGGCACACGGGTGTAACCCATAAGTGCCCCGTTTTCCTCCTAACTCAAACCTGATTCTGGAGAAATTCAGCTCAGTGCACGAACTCCGTAGCACCCGCAAGGATCCTGAAATATTTGGGTAGATTTTTAACTCGAAATTTTCTTCTCTTGGTAAGCCATAGTGGCCCCTCACATTTCGATAATTTTCTACCCTGGTTGTGTTTGTATAATTCCTTTCAAGCGTGGTTATGTGCAGCAGCGTGTTACAATAATTTACGCACTTGTCCACCGGGGGATGACAGACTGTCTGGTTTTTCCAGTGTCTGGGTAATGATATAGCAGTGTCTGGATCCATTTATAACTAGAAAAGTACCCGATCAAAATCCAGATGTAAGCGATGTCATATATTAGACAGACGTGGAAAATGATTATCTTCCCACCCGTAGTAAGCTAGAATATAAGATACCTCAACTTTTCCATCATGACAACAAAATAGGTACCAAATGTTCGTTGCTCGCGTTAAAAATCCCTCGACAGTTTAAAATCGTGAATAGACTGTGATTGATTTCTGCCCTGGCAACGCGATACAAATGACTAGAGCTAACGCACAGTTGGATGTTTTTACCATCTTAATCGCTGACATTCTCTCTGGGCATTGTCTGTGAACAATGAAATACTCAAAACCTATGGAGAAAACGGTACCAATCAATGCCACATCTTAACCATCTGCACTGCACTGATTATAATCTGGTTACATCCCACAATGCTCCTCAGTAGATGTGAAGTTCCAGTGCCAGCCTTGCATACAAAGCTGGTTTGTGAGTTTGGAGAGGGGAAGGGAAGATTTATAACACAATCCCCATGGAGTTTATAGACCTTTAATGCAGGGTGGGGACTCATGTCTCTACACTAGTTAAACCCCGATATATTTTAACCCTTTTCAGAGCTCAAGCGACCAATACATCGGGATTAAGAGTTACAACTCAGTCTTCCAGAGAATGTACAATCAAGAACAACAATCGCCTACATGAGTGTGGAAGTGGGTTTGAGAAACTGCCTTCATTATTCATAAGCCACTGAAGCAAACCTGACATGACGTAAACACAGAATACTTGATTATATAAAGAATACAAATCGTTTGTTAAAGTACATCAACTCCCAAGGGAAGAAATGAAAATACTATGGGGGGGGGGGGGGGGGGGGGGTCAATATGTAGCTAAAATTAGCATTGTAGTATTACCAAATAAGAATGATGTCATGTATGGAGCTCTTATTTCACGCCCTGAGACGTGTTGGGTATAGTGCTAATCCTATAAATGTGCCCAACTGGCACTTCATTGCTTATGTAGCTAATACCAAGCCGGTGGCTTTTACTTCTTAGAATACTTTCTAGTACCCATGTTAGCCTGGCGTATGGGTTTATTTAGGCTTCCTGTCCGCTGATGGTGGGCATGTGGGTTCATTCCATAGATCAGTCAGCTGGACTTAAATGTTGACTTCTCCTGTTGAAAGGAATTCAAGCATTGAAATTGTTGACTTCTCGTTCAGAAAGGAAAAGCAAACCACCTAACTTAAAATTGTCTAGAAGATCAACCTGGTGTTTATGCAAAGAACATGCAATATTTAAAATAGGCATGTTAAGTTGGGTCGATCTGGGAGCGTAGGTCAGTTTTGTTTTTCTTTTTTTTATTTAACTGCCTTAGGATTCAAACACATAATCACCGGGCCTACAAGTAAGTGTGCTAGTCACTGATCTACCCCGAATCCATAAATAAAGAGCTAGAACATATAATTATGTTCTTCTTTAAGCGTGACAGGAAGATAACATGTGAAGACGACACTTCCACTGTCTCAAGACAGACAATGGGTGGGCATTGAATGAGAATCAGAGAATGAATAACGGAAAAATGACAAGCCAAGATGTCAACAATATTTTCTTTTCGGTATATCATATCATTAGCATGTCTGACTTTAAACACGTATTTCTGAACTTGAGAAAAGAATCCATTATGTTTTGATCAGCACTCATAGAAGCAAACGAAAGTAATAAAGTTCACTGAGACATTTTGGTTATATGGTCTTTCTTCATTGGCTCTTTTTTTTTCATTTCTATCTCGACTTCTCTTCGTTTGGTGTTTTCACGTCTTCCTCCAGTTCCTTCCATGTAAATTCCTGAAAGGCTTTTCTAGTTATACTATTCTCCAGTTTTGTCAATGTATGCTCTAGGCAGTATGAGCATCATTACTTTACCTCTTGATTCACTCGTATGAAATCGAGTCATCTCATTGAGCTCTACATTAGTGATTCTACCATACCATGAGCTCCACATTAGTGATTCTGCCATACCATGAGCTCCACATTAGTGATTCTGCCATACCATGAGCTCCACATTGGCACACATCGGGGGCCAAAAAGATACTCCAACCTTCACAGTTAGCGACTGCACTGGCCAGGTGGCCTTAATTCCTCAGACTCAAGACCCCCCTGCCAAACACCGCAAGGTACTATTGGCAGTAAATGACAGTTTTTGACAGATCTCGGTTCTTGGTATTGTGGGTCAATTCTGCTGATACTTTTCCTTCATGCCATCATCTCGGTCCATCCAACATAAACTGTTTCGGTCTGCCTCTGTCCCCACTGATCTTTGAAGTCGTCACGATGTCTTCTAATTCATTTCTTGTCATTATGTGGTCAACGATTACTCTTGATCTCCTTCTAATAGATCTCCTTCTAACATGTCGTTTTACTTTCATTTGCTTCTTCCGTGCAATCGTGGTTAGTTACCATGGCAGTCCAAGGTATTTGCCGCATCTCCGTAGCTCCGACCTCTTTATAATTTTTCATCCACATTCCATGAACAATTACCATACAGCAAAACGGGTTCAAGAAAATTTTTCAGTCATCTCTTTCTGATACACAATAATAGTTATTTATTGCTTATAATATTGTTCTCTTTCTAAGAAAATTTTTCAGTCATCTCTTTCTGATACACAATAATAGTTATTTATTGCTTATAATATTTTTTGCTTATAATATATAACAGCAATATGCTGTCTATTTTTTATTTGTCGAATCTTGATCTCCTTTATTAATTTTCTTTTCCTCATATTGGTGTATAAACAAGTTAGTTGCATGTCCTTTAAAGGACGTCGCAATCATACCCATAATTTATTGGCTTTTGTTATTTCCTAGACAATTTAACGTTCAGTAGTTTGCCAATGCTTTCTGAATGGAAGACACTCATAACATGAAGAAAATCAACGCAAACATTCCACATCGTCTATGTCCGACTTCGACTCCGAAATTGACCTCGAAACTGCATTCGTTAGCCCTAAATGATCTTATATAGAATATTAGAAATGGTCTGACTTCCTCAATGTCAGTTCTTATATTAGACATTAAGATAGTCCCAAAACCGATACTGCTACCTGGTGTGAAGTTGTAGGCCTTCCTATATTCCAGGCCACGAAGTATCAGGTTGAATGTCACATCGCGCTTTCTTCTCGGTCAATTCCCAGAACAATTCGAAAACTGACTGGCACCCAGTCTACATAGTTGGGTCGATCCAAGATCCGTACTGGTCGGAACATGTAACCCTGCTTCAGCTGAGGATTGATCCGGACCACTTTCTTGGCGGGCAGGTGCACTAACCGCCATGTCACAACAGAATCCGGGCCACTTTCTCACCAGACACACTAACCGCAAGGTCATAGCAGAATCCGGACTACTTTCCTACCAGGCAAGCGCATTAACCGCCATGTCACAGCAGAATCCGGACCACTTTCTTATAAAGCAAGCGCACTATCCGCCATGTCACAGCAGAATCCGGACTACTTTCTCGCCAGGCAAGCGCACTAACCGCCATGCCACGCCAGCACTATTAGACATTATGACAGTTATCGATACACTTCTGTAGAGAGCAGGTAATTAACAAATAAGACAAAGATTTCCGCAAGAACTCGAATCAAGTGGCATCGATATGATTTATCACTTCTCATAATCCCGTTAATTGATTGCTAATGCCGGCAACAGAAACCTGAGCTTACCCAAAAGTTGAGGGTTTTCTATTATTGTCCACTGGCATTCACATGTGTGATTATTTTGTAATAACAGATAAGACAAAGCTGGCCCTCTTCTATCTATTTTATTATTGTCCTGTTTATTTTGTTATTGTTTTTTTTTTATTTGACGTTTCTTTCTGCCTTTTGTTTCGTCGTTAGGTAATATTGCAAATCTATCTATCTATCTATCTATCTATCTATCTATCTATCTATCTATCTATCTATCTATCTATCTATCTATCTATCTATCTATCTATCTGTCTGTCTATCTATCTATCTATATCTATCTATCTATCTATCTATCTTTCTGTCTGTCTGCTTGCTTACCTGCCTGCCTGCCTGTCTGTCTGTCCGCCTGTCTGTAGGTAGGTAGGTAGGTAGGTAGGCAGGTAGGTAGTTAGACAGGTAGGTAGGTAGGTATGCAGGTAGGTAGGTAGGTGTTTAATTCCAAGACACAATGTCTCAAAGTGCGATACATGCAAGCACACACACACACACACACACACACACACACACACACACATGTATGCATGCCTGCATGTAGATGTGTGTGTGTGTGTGTGTGTGTGTGTGTGTGCGCGCCCGCGTGCGTATGTGTGCGCGTGTGTGTGTCGCACTTTTAGCCCGTTTGTCTGGGAATGTAGACACATCCACAAGGTTTGCCAAACAACTCTCTCTAGAAAACCTGCAGCTGATATTCCTGGCCAGAGTTTTGACGAGATGCCTAGGACGATTATCATTGCATTCACAAAGCGTAACATTCCAGGTAATTAATATTTAGTCTTCCAGGAGTATTAACAGTTTGGCTAACGCATGGGTTTACGATAAGCATACGAATCTCTCCTTTTTTACTAAAGACGTATAGAATTGGCAGATTCCGTGGAAAGAAAATAGGCGTTTGAGTTAGCCTGAGGAATTATTTCTTGACTTTACTGTTTCATCCTGTTGTTATTTTGGCCCACTCAGACATAGATATTGCTTTACTTCATTTTCGTTCAGACAGTTGTGACTTTGTCCCACTCGGTCATACATAATACTTTATCTCATTTGTTCTAAGACAATTGTTCATTTATTTATCATGTGCCATACCAATAAACATTTACCTCCCTGCCTTCCCCTTGTTCTCTCCCCAGTTCATCTTGCCAGTTGTCACCAAGTTCTAAAAATTTATTTATTCTCATAACGTGGCCAAAAACTTGTTCCTGTCTACGTCTAATTTCTCTAATAAGTTTACGGTTTTCATTTGTTTCTTGTAGGACTTAGTCATTGGTTTTTCTGTCCGTCCATGGTATTCTTTGTATTTTACTCAGAAACCACATTCCCACAGCCATCAAATGTTTTTCAGCCTGTCTTTACATTGTCTACGCTTCACATTCATACAAAAATATAGGCTCTATGTAGCACTTCAACGCTCTTTTTTCTCATTCCTGTTGTACCCAGACAACTATTGTTTTGATCTATGTATGCCTAAATGTTACTTTAATTCATTTTGCTAGAAACAGTTCGTGACAGATTCATTTATAAACATAGCCTTATCTCCTGTTTTCTTCTCCTGCCTTTCATCTCACAGTGGAGCATAGACAGATCTTCAGCCAACTCTTGCCAAGTCTTTTGAAGACTTGATCACGCTTGGTTGGAGTTTGCAGCTACGTTTTCTACTAAATGGGGTAGCCATTCTCACACCAAACTTCTTAGTCGCCTCTTACGACCTACATGTAGGTTACAGCCTTCCTGTCCCCAATATGGAGGATAGATCGTTGAGCTGTTAAGGTCTTTAAAGTGTTTATGCTTGTAGCTACGGTTTGCTTACGCATTTTCCTCATGTTGGCCTGGCTGGTAGTGCATGGTACCGTCGCACTGCTGCTGAGTTGAATGCGTGGAGCGACATTGTGAGCTTTGAATTTTGCGTGGAGTTTTTTTTACATCTGTCCGCGGTTGTTTGTAGCGTGAACTGCATGTTCCCAAAAAAAATTGGCGCCCGGTTGGTCGCTGAACTAACTGGGTTGCCTTATGCAGTAATATGTGGCTGCTGGTCTTCTAGTGACTGCCGCTTTCATTGACGATGAACTGTATTTTTCGTACCGGTCTTTTGTGTTGGCATTTTGGCAGCGGCATTATGCATAGTATACCTGTGCGGGCTATTGGTTTGTCGAGACTCCTGTCTGTTCAACTTTTTACATGAGGCAGTGAGGAACATTTTCTGTGATATTCACAGGCACAGGAATGGAGCATAATGGGGCGACCCTTTGCCGTGAAGTTGAAACCGCGAACCGCTACTAACTAACAGCCTTACTGTAGTTTGCTTCCTTATAGACCTTGAGAAGACAGGGCGAACTCTGCTTGTCCCAGACGATCATGTTCCTGCAAAACCACCTGCCATATATATTCTTGATAGGTTCGACCATTGATGGTCATTCACGCCAGTTTTCTAACCCCTCCTTTAGTTTCTCCCCTGGACGACCTCTGCCTCTAATATCCTGAATTCGATCGGTTGTCACAATGTTCTCCACATGCTCTTTCTTCTGAGCATCATTATGTTCCATGCCGATAGGCAGGAGAGGTCGCCATCTCACACGATTACCAGTCTCGGATTAGGTCTGTGTGGTTGTCCCGATGTGGCCGACCCATCCAGATAGTATCTCCTAGTCTTCCCTTTACTCTTTTCCTATGCTTTTTGCTAGTTGTCACAAAGTTTTAAAGTTTATTTCTCCTCATGGACTGGAATACAAAAATTATAGTCTATCACCTTATACCACGGAGCTGTGGTAGCACAGTGGTTTGCAAGCTTGCCAGCCTACCAGGTGGCCATGAATTCAAATTCCCACTGAGTCGGATTTTTTTTTAAATTTACCTGGTTTCCCAGATCGACCCAATTTACAAAAGGTACCAAAAATGTCTTGGTAAAGAAAAGCGATCGATGTGATACTGACCATATCGTCCATTCGATAGCCAAATTATCTATAAAAATTATGGGCTACAACCATCTACTCAATGCTACTCAAGGATTAGGTAATATGCGTTACAGAGTGCCATTTAAATGTACAAAATGGTAAAAGACCCTTTCACACGCCTGAAGGCTCGTTGGGAATATGATACTAGGGCTATATTTTTAGACCAATGGACACTAAGTGGGTTATTTGGTCATTATCACACAGGCCGCCTTTATTTCGCGAGATATTTCTTGGTACCCATTTTATGCTGTACCGATCTGGGATCAGCTAAGTCAAATGTACAAGCCGCCCCAGTGCGGATTCAAACTGAAGAATACTAGACCGACTGGTGACCGCCTATCTAAAGGCTGGGTACGAATTATGTCTATATTCCACAGTAACCCAGTAACCCATTCTTTGCGAGTCTTTAGGCTACAGGGTATATTTTTAATGACTGTGCAGTGTTTGAAAATATTGCCGGTCCAAGTTTTGTATTTACCATTTACCTATTATATTGCATGAACTTTACGGAGGGTAATACAAAACTTGTATTTACCTATTATATTGCATGAACTTTACAGAGGGTAATACAAAACTTGGACAGGCAAAATTGTCAAACACTGCAAAGTCATTAAAAAATACACCCTATATTTCCGTGTATGCACATATACTAACAGAGACACGGACAGAAAGACGGAGAGCTAAAATATATACAGACGGATAGACATGCGGGGGGGGGGGGGGGGGAGGGAAAGACTGTTAGGATACAAAACTGAAGCGAGAGAATTGATTATAAGTCCACGGCTACACGAGAATAGTCAGCGGGAGACACATTAGGCAGAGATGAAAGATTAATTAGTTTATGCATGAGGGATAAAGGTCACGGCGAAGAGAGGCGACCATCTATCTGTCAGGGACCGTATGTATGTATGTATGTATGTATGTATGTATGTATGTATGTATGGATGGATGGATGGATGGATGGATGGATGGATGCCTGCCTGCCTGCCTGCCTGCCTGCGCGTGCGTGCGTGCGTGGGTGGGTGGGTGGGTGTGTGTGTGTGTGTACACGCGCGCCTGCCTGCCTGTCTGTCTGTCTGACTGTCTGTCTGTCTGTCTGTCTGTTTGTGCGTGCGTGCAACCGAAAGAGCGCTGGAGGGGGGGTGAAAGATTGACTGACTGATTGACAGACTGATTGACTGACTGATTGACAGACTGATTGACTGACTGCTCTCTAGCTGTCTGGCTGTGGAGGTAGGTGGGTATAGGTGTATGTTTGTGTGTGTCGCTACCGGCATGATGGATGGATGTATGTATGTATGTAGGTATGTAGGTAGGTAGGTAGGTAGGTAGGTAGGTAGGTAGCCAATTTCTTACTCTTTTTGTTTGTAATTGTCAGCAGAGTCAGTGTATTCCGTGGTCATTTACTAAAGTAATCACTCTAATAAGCAATCCCTTTTACTAAAATACACCCTCGACAACTGGTTCGTCTTCCCGAGTCGGAATCTATCTACCTGCATTAGAATTTTGATTAACAGTCACCGTCGTGTACAATAATTGATTGCAGACAATGAGCATGATCTGCAACAACTAGTAGATGCGGTTGTTGCACAGTGAACAACTGGGATTAGAATTAAATTGTAAAAAGACTCAGGTTATGGTCGTCACTAGGAAGAACGAAATACTACAATGTAATATACAAGTCAATGGGAATATTCTTCAACAATTGAATAGGTACAATTATCTCGGAACAGTCATAACATCTGATGGGAGATGCCTTGTAGAGATTAGAACAAGAATTGCCATGTCGAAAGTAGCCTTTAGCAAGATGAAAAACATACTGACCAATAAAAAGATGTCAACTGAAACGAGAAAAAGAGTGTTGAGGTGCTACATAGAGCCTGTTCTTTTGTATGGATGGGAAACTTGGACAAAGAGCAGTCAAGCTGAAAAACATCTGATGGCTGCAGAAATGTGGTTTCTGAGGAAAATGAAAAGAATACCATGGACAGACAGAAAAACCAATGACCAAGTACTACAGGAGACAAAGTGAAAATCGTAAACTGATTAGAGAAATTAGATGTAGACAGTCACAATTTTTTGGACATGTTATGAGAAGAAATGGATTGGAGAACTTAGTGACAACTGGCAAGATCGAAGGGAACAGACCAAGGGGAAGACCGAGAAGTAAATACCTGGATGGCTTGGCCATCATGGCATGGTCGAGACAGGAACACTAAGCTGATCCACGACTCTGGTGATCGAGTGAAATGGCGAGTCATGACCGCCCACGCTTTCCGACATGGCACATGATTGATTGATTGATTGATTGATTAACATTAAAATTTTGATTAACCGTCACCCCCGGGACCAGGGCTGTGACGGATAACCGAATAGACGGATAACTAACATATCTTAAAACACATGTACAGTAACGTGATTTCCTGCGGGCTAGGGGCGAAAATGGAAATACAATCCTTTAAAAGTGAATACTACATACATATTGTATTTAATGTTACAAAACAATCAATATAAACTTCAATATAAGAGTAGTAATGTACAGAAATGTATTGTAATACTATAAACCTACGTTACTTTAAAATAATCTGTCATCTCCTTCTGTATCTTTGAGGCTCGAGCTTTATGCGCAGCGATGTTCCGTATCTTACGCAGAAGTAGGATCTGTGTTGCATTTACCTCCTCTTGCATTGAAAACCAATCGATGCACTTTGAAAACATTGTTTCTGCTTCTGGGTAGCTATATGTAGGTTTTTGGTCATCAATTTCTTCTTCGTCAATGGTAGTTACACTAGAAACAATTTCATCATCGTTCTATCTATTACTTCTTCCGGCGTAGTGTTTTCACTGTTTAGTTTTACATTCTTGCACTGTTGCACAATGTTGTCAACACTAACAGTCTCAGTTCCTTCAGTATCGTCAGTAGATTCAGGCAAGAGTTTATTCCACCCATTCTTTAATGTAGACACTGTAAGGTCTGCCCAGGCAGTGACGACATTGAAGATTGCGTCCTTTATGTTGTGTCTCCCCCCCCCCCCCCCCCCTCCTCCACCCCCAATTTTTTTTTTTTAAATGACGATGCCGGATAACATAAACTGATGGTTAAACTAGTGATGGTTAATCGAAGTTTTACTTATCTGGTAGATGTGTCCGGCGGTGTTGCTGTCCGTGCGGCACCCATAGATTGAGTTGCTGGCAGAAATATTCTCAACATAAAGAATTCTCCGGCCAAGTAGGCGAGACGTTTCCCATAACACGAGACGTTTTTGAAGACATCGTACATGGCTCCTGGATGAATTCGGAACTTTACGTCGCCAAAGCTGTACAGATAAATTCTGACAGGCGGACGAATATTCATGAAAGCTGGACTCTGTCGGGTGTATGTAGCATATAGGCACTTTAAACTATTTATGTATGTATGATTCTATGTCTGTATGTCGGTTGTCTCCCTGTCTGTCTGTCTGTCTGTGTGAAATGGTGTATGCATCTGTGTGTGTGTGTAATATATATAATGAACAGTCGAGTGACTCCACTCACCGAAGTCAAGTGATGTAGTACGTTATTTTATTTTTATTTTTTTTATTTGTAAATCCGGCTCCGGCCGGATCTCACTTCATAAATCCGGCCAAATCCGGCTCCGGCCGGATCTCACTTCATAAATCCGGCCAAATCCGGCTCCGGCCGGATTTCAAACATTTGAATCCGTTACAGCCCTAATATTATGTATGTATGTGTGTGAGTGGGTGTATGTCTGTATGTATGGATGGATGGATATACTCAGCGATCGCACGAACATAAATCATATGAGTTCATTTTCTATTCCCATACCGATATCAACCGTCGTAGATACAGCCCACTGAATACCGCTGGAAATGAAAAGGTTGACAAGATGGCAAAGGATGTAGGAAACTTTGAACAGCCTTGTCAATTTTAAAGTTTTGGTCAGGCAACGACACTAATAAAACAATATATGATGACAATTTAGAGGAAATAATAAAAGCTACAGCCCAGCACACGACAGCATAAATGCGTTTGGCAGAAATGTACCAACCAGAGGTTTCAGACTCAAAGCAGGACATCGTGAACCCAGAGTACACTTCTACAGAACTGGTCTCACTGACTCTGCCTCCTGCACATGTGGAGCACTCAAGGAAACTGCAAAAACGTATCCTACTTGACTGCCCTGACTTTGCTGACCAGAGGGAGGAAATCTGGCCAGCTGGAGCGACTCTTCTAGAAAAACTCTGGGGGATCCTTGAAGATCTCAAGGGAACCGTACTTTTTATAATGCAGGGGAAACGTAGATCGCTGGAGAAGAAGAAGAAGGAGATGGGAGATGAAGAGGAAGGGTGGGTTAAGAAGAAGAAGAAGAAGAAGAAGAAGAAGAAGAAGAAGAAGAAGAAGAAGAAGAAGAAGAAGAAGAAGAAGAAGAAGAAGAAGAAGAAGAAGAAGAAGAAGAAGAAGAAGAAGAAGGCGTAAGAGGATGAGGAAGAGGAGGGGGAGGAGGTGAAGGAGGAGGGGGAGGAGGTGAAGGAGGAGAAGGAGACCACCAATATTGTATGTCTTCAAGTCTTCACAATGCTGCGTGACGTAATATACTTCCTTGAAACCGTGTACTTGTATTTTCACGTTTCTTTCCACTCTCTTAATGTCTTTGTATATACCCAGAATGTTTTCTGCCCCAGTTCTGATGTTATGTAAGAGATCGCGTGGCACAGTAGTTAGTGCTCTCGCCGCCCTGAAAAGTGGTCTAATTTCAATCCCCAGCAGAGTCAGGATGATTTTAAATACGGGTCTGGGGTCTACCTAGCCTCATACAAATAGGTACCTGACAATTTTCTGGGAAGAAACTGCGAGGAGTAAGGGAACAGGATACATTACCTCATATGATATGGCTTAATATGTTGTCCTAACACTGAACACTCCAGTATATACCTTTACGTTTTTCAGTAATTACCTTGTCATTCCTAATGTGTGCATTAGGTCTGCAAGTTTTCTATTGTGTTTGCTCCATTTCCATCCACATTTCAAGAACAATAACGCCACCTCCAAGTACTTGTTCATAGTTCTACTTTTTTGCTGAATATACTCGTATTATGTGGGCTATTCAAAACCATCGATGTGTCTTATTGTACAGCTAAATAAACATCATGTGTCTTGTCAACTAACGTCGAAGATTATGCTTCTCCGCATCTTGCGATCTCCAGCAGCTTGTAGGAATTCGTGTTCTGATACCTTCCCTTGTCATAACAAAAGGCTGTCAATAATCTTCCCTTCTTGTCGTCCTTTGTCACTCTTTCCAAAAAACTTTTCAGTTTACACAACATTGTCCAGTTTTCCTTTTGTCATAATGTGGCCACAAAATGACGATTATCGCTTGCTGATAATTGTGATAAGTTGTCTTTGTGTCTTAGTGCCTTTCAACACAGTTAGTTGTTGCCTGCTGGTTGTTGAAGGAATTATCAGCATTCTTCTTCGAAACCACATCTCTGATGCCTCAATTATTTTTTGTTTTTTGTTTTTACTAATTGTTCATAATGCACTGCCATATGTTAAAACTGGTTCTACATATCAATGCAAGAATCCTTTTCAACTTCAAGGAATGTATTTCTTTGTTTTATACTAGTTTTAAGTGTTTTTTTTTTAATAAACTTAACCCGTTCCTGACCTCTTCTTGATTTCCGTTCCACTTCTGCAACTGTCTGTTTAGATTTGTTGAGACATGAACATTGTCGATACAATGCGACACCGACACAAACCATAGCGTGAAAGCAATTAACAGTATTGGTTCTAGACTTTTTAGACACAGCCTATGTATAAATGTTTGCGAGATACTCAAAATGCCTTTAAATGCATTGTGTGAACTTTAACCGCATGTTTGGTATTTGCTGTAAGAGTCACACTAGTCACATTCTCATCAAGTAAATTACTTTGTCCAGATACATTTGCCTGCTATGGGTCTATAGTGTGACAGGGCCATCACATGCTGTAGGCCTGAATGCACGGAGGAATAGGGGGCGGGGCATTCTTTCTCTCACTTAGCGAGACGATGAACGCAGGTGTCAAACCCTCGTCGACTCTTCTCATGACTCTATCAGAGCAGCTTCCTATACTACACAACGAATTATTCCAGTCCTTAATTCCCCTTCTGTTGCCTCATATTTATTCATTCCTTTCTCCCTATAGCAAAACCCGATGAGCGGACAGATATAACACAGCGAACGTCGGACTTGCCCGATCTGGCGATACCCACAGTTTCACGTCATCGTTGGGCGCTTGGGCGCGTCTATGACCTCTCGACCCAGGTCCATGTGGGGTTATCAATACTCTCGATGCAATGTTTTCCATTCTGGCATCCTTTCCTCCTGACGCTTGTTGATCAGAATTGGACATAATTAGATATTCCATGATGTTGATCAGCTTCACAAACTAGGCGATGTATGTATGTTTAGTTTAGTTTAGTTTAGTCTGCCTGACTACCTGCCTGTCTGCGTGTATGTGTGTGCATGTATGTGTATGTGTGATTGTGTGTGTATGTGTGTGTGTATGTGTGTGTGTATGTGTGTATGTATGTGTATGTGTGTGTATGTGTGTATGTGTGTGTATGTGTGTGTATGTGTGTGTATGTATGTGTATGTGTGTATATGTTTGTATGTGTATATGTGTGTAAGTACGTAGCTAAGTAGCTAGGTAGCTAGGTAGGTAAGTAGGTAGGTAGGTGGGTAGGTAGAAGGTAGGTAGGTAGGTATGTGTGTATCTGTGTGTATGCGTGTGTGTGCATGCGCGCGTGTATGTGTGTATGTATGTGTGTATGTATGTGTGTATGTGTGTATGTATATGTGTATGTATGTGTGTAAATATGTATGTATGTATGTATGTATGTATGTAGGCAGGTAGGTAGGTAGGTAGGTAGGTAGGTAGGTAGGTAGGTAGGTAGGTATTTTAGCAGCATGTTTGCGACAATATAGTTTTTCTTTGCAAAAAGAGGGTTTGACTATTGGTTTTGTTTACACAGCGGGTGCTTTAGTGTAATGGTTAGGGCGTTGCGCTGACAATGGCATGAGTGTGGTCAGACGAGGGTTCGATGTCAGTTCTCAACGTTCGCTACGGGAGGTGAATACTTTCCACTTATTACTCCATGCACTTTGGTCGACCTAATGTGATTGTTCCACCCCTACACCTACCCACAGCAGGTTTCTGCAACCTAAATTGTTTTGTTTGTTTGTTTGTTTTTTGTTTGTTTGTTTTAGTTCATACACATACTGTATCGTTTCATGTACATTACCATATACAGAAATTACCAACCTACGCATAAAGTTATATACATCATTAACTAATGTTTACTGCTGGCAGTTACGTACAAGTGTTGCAGTTACTAGATCACTATCACATGTAAACACACAAACACACACGTACAGGCACACACACACACACACACACACGTACAGGCACACATAAAGTAGAGGTGAAGCATTACGTGTAGATAAACATCATCATCGGCTGGGAAGCGTGAAGCAGATGTAGGACAGATGATATTCAGAACGAATTATTGCCGACCTTCGACGAGGAGATGGCAGTTGATGATATTGAGCTTCCTAACCTTTTCTGTACAATTATGTAGGTCATCACATAAAGTTAGAGTGGAATTCCTCACGTTAAAATCAATACCCCTCTTGTTGTGAACTGACTTATTCGCTGGAGTAGATCATATGTTTGCTTAAATGTATAGGATCGTGTGCACTCTTCGTGATCGGTTTCAAGCAGCGAACTCACCCATGCTCGCGTAGACTACAACAAACGTATACACTTTAATCTACATTCGGTTCGGTTCAGTGCATTTCTTTTATCCCCTAATGTTTACTGTCTCTAATTAATGCCTCCATGCGTGCATGTACCCCCTGCTTGCCTTTTGTTATCTCTTGATTATTATTATGTTGTGTTGTGATCTCCATGTATAAGCTGCTTCATCTTTACACTGTCATTCATAAATTGCTTCCCCCTCCTCTAAATTTATGTCTATCTATCAATCTAGACCTAGTCCTACATGAAACAGAGATGAAAACCGTGAACTGATTAGAGAAATTAGACGTGGACAGTCAACAAATATTTGGACACGTTTTGGGAGAACTTCATGACAACTGGCAAGATTGAGGGGGAAAGAACAAGACAGAGAAGTAACTATATGGATGGCTTGATCACGTGGTGTGGTCGAGACAAAAACACAGAACTAATCCACCACTCTGGTGATCGGATGAGATGGCGAAACACCGCCCACGCTTATCGGCATGGCACATGATGATGTTGATCCACCTAGAGGTCGATGTGGCTGAGAGATTTAACGTCAACTTACTCTTCCGACGGCGGCGAGTTCATTCCACACACCAGTCAGAGGGACAAAAATGAGAACAGACAGACAGACAGACAGACAGACAGACAGACAGACAGACAGACAGACAGACAGACAGACAGACAGACAGACAGACAGACAGACGGGCGGGCGGGCGGGCGGGGGGGCGGGCGGGCGAACGGGCGGGCAGGCAGGCAGGCAGGCAAACAGAGAAAATATTGATGAATGGGTAGGTGGGTGAGTGGGTTGGCGGGGGTGTGGGCGAAGGTTGGGAGGTAGGCAGGCAGGTTGATACATAGGTAGGTAGGTATGTAAGTTGGTATCTGTTGCTCCATTATTGTTCGCACCTGTATACCCCAATATTTGCGATGTAATGCCGGTGTTACTCTGATATTTATGATGTGAGGTCAGTACTTCATCTAATTATCCCAAGGAATATGGGCCAATAGTCAAAAGGAATAGAAATGGGAGTTCAGTATTGCCAACATAAATTCTCAAGCATTCACGACAAAGGCCAGAACCTTGTAACATTCTACTAAACTTTTTGTTTCATTTTGTTATGGATTTATTTGTGTACATTTTTATAGCTGTCCTTTACATTTACCACAATATGAAATTCAGAAAGAGAAAGATGTTGCGCTAACCATGGGGCAAGACACGTCGGTACTTGTCAAGTTAGAGGTGGATTAGGTACTTTTTCAGTCTCAAAAGATGTTTACCACTGCAACATATACACAAGATCTCACAGCGCCTAAAGCCTGCCTTAGAAGGATCAGCTTGAGGTGTAACAGCCTTGGGTTGCTTGTTTGTTCCACATCGTCAAAGTTAGTTTCAGACTTAACAATTGTCGATTTATGCGTGGACCCAGTACTTGGCGATTTACAGATGTACTAAGTGATTGTTGAGTTACATGTGTTTCCCGTAATTGTCGAGCTAAGTGTGGTACAGTTACTTGTCGAGTTAGGTGTGGGCCAGGTACTTGTCGATTTACAAATGCACTGGGTACTTGTTGAGTAAATGTGTTTCCGGTAATTGTCGAGCTAGGTGTGGTACGGTTACTTGTCGAGCTAGATGTGGTACGGTTACTTGTCGAGTTACGTGTGAACGTAGTTCTTATCGATTTACAGGTGGGTTCGATAGTTTTTGAGTTAGAAATAGATCCGTTACTTTATCTAGCTGTGTGTGGTGCCATTACTTCTCGAGTTAGGTGTGGACCTGATACTTATCGAATTAGGCGCGGGGCCAATACGGAATTAGATGTGGTATTGCTTGTTTTTGAGCTACGTATGAATGCGACATTCATTGAGTTACGTATGACCCCGGTACTTGTCGAGCTACATGTGGTCTGTATACTTGAGTTAGGTGTGGTCTTGCTATTTTCAGGGATTCGTGGTAACCTAGTGGCTAGACACTCGTCTGCTAGCCCGGTGGTTATTGGTGCATTCCTCATCGGGATGGTTTCGGAAACGTAAAACTGTCGTGAGCTCACATGTTAACCTAACTTAACAGTGGGTACCAGTAAATGTCTTGGAAAGTGAAGGTGGCCGGCGTGATACCGACCACATATCCCACAAAGTGCGGATTGGTCTAACAATGTGAGCCTAACACCATATGCGCTATGCGCCTTTAAGTGTATAAGGGAGCCTTTTACTTGTTACTGTTACTTGTCGAGTTGTGTGTAACCCCGGCATTTGTCGAGTTAAGTGTGGTCCCGATACATGTGGAAACCCCAGGTTTGAACCAGGTACTTGCTGAGCTAGGTGTACACCAGACTCTTGACCAGTGAGTGGTAGAACAGTACTTGTCACCCTAGTGTCAGATACATTATTTCTCGCTCGTCGCTACTAAACCAAAGCCTAACCGAAATGTATGTTTTGTCTTCGTTGGACTTCTTTGAAACCACCAAACCTTAATTAATTTGCATCATATTATCTATCTTCTAGATTAATGTCTGATTTGTCATCCACGTGTTTCTTTCGTGGTAGTTTTATATAGGGTGTATATTTCATTACTGTGGGCTTTTTGAAAATATTGTCGTTCCGAGTTTTGAATTCACCCTCTGTGAACTCATGCAACAGAAAAGGTATATACAAAACTTGGAACGGCAATATTTTCAAACACCCACAGTCATTAAAAATACACCATGTACTGTACTCTATAGTACGTATACTTCCATAATATATCTATTTATCTCTCCATCTTACTCATTTTGTCATAAAACAACAGCTTTAGCTCCGGCTATTCCGTTGGAACATGTTGGCAATGAAATACGTAAAGCCTATGGAGGAAACAACACCATATCATCATGTATGTGCTGTTCTGAATCATCACCTGGATACATCATATACGCCTCTCCGCAGTTGACAAGTGACAGTGCCGGTATTACACACCCCACAGTTTGCAGAAGGTAAGGAGCGCTCTGCGACACAACCCCTGTGAATGTGGTACTTCAGTACCGGGTCGGGAGAAAAGTCTGTACACCAGTGCCTCTTTTCAGGACACATCAATACATGGGACTTAAAAGTTTAAACGCACAGTCGTAAAGTGACTGACTTAAACACCCCAGGCTTGCAGAAGAGAAGGGCAGCTCTACAACAGAACCCCTGTGAAGGTGGCACTTCAGTTCCGGGTCAGAAGAAAGGACTACACAAGCCTCACTCTTCACTATATGTGCCCATTGTCAGGGCTTATACGACCACAACGTCAATGCATGGGACTTAAATTATAACGCATAGTCGTACTGAGGGTTCATAACCAACCAAAAACTCATGGCATTATATATGTAGTAACGCATTCATCCCTTGTCATTTCCTCTGGACATTTGCAAGTTTCCAAGAAACAGATGCATTACATTTTCCGTGCCGTCTAGACCACTTCATGTCACTGCTCTTATCAGACATCATCTTGCTATTCTTGCCGTTATTTTATATCTTGTAGGCTTAACATCTGATCGACTGTGGTTTGGTTCCCTGACTCTTGTCATCCCCATTCAAACCGAATCAGTCTTGTAATCCTTCAGGTGGTTCATTTATTACAGCCCACTTAATGTTTATAGAGACATTGCTGGTCTGCCATTGTACATCACATGTATCTCTTTTCTTCAAGCTACTGTATGTACTGTTATAAGATTGTACATTCTGTTCCCTCGAATTATTGGAGACGTGGTAGCACAAAAGCTAGAACGCTTGTCCGCCGGCCCGATTCGAATCTCATCAATGCAAGGATATATTATTTTAATGACATGGGTCCCCAAGTCGATCCAGCTAAACATAGGTCAAATACAAGTTTCTGGGAAAGTCGGGCGGCGAGCGTGATACTGACGACTTCATTCAGCAAATGCGAATTGGTCGGTTAATATATTATCCTAGCGTTATGCACCGAATACGAAGAGGATTTAATTACGAATTATTTATGTTAGTCTGAATAATACGATTAAGTAATACCTTAATGCAGGATTGCATTTATGCCTGCCTGCCTGCCTGCCTGCCTGCCTGCCTGCCTGCCTGCCTGCCTGTCTGCCTGTCTGCCTGTCTGCCTGCCTGCCTGCCTGTCTGTCTGCCTGTCTGCCTGCCTGTCTGCCTGCCTGCCTGCCTGCCTGCCTGTCTGTCTGTCTGTCTGTCTGTCTGTCTGCCTGCCTGCCTGCCTGTCTGTCTGTCTGTCTGTCTGTCTGTCTGTCTGTCTGTCTGTCTGTCTGTCTGTCTGTCTGTCTGTCTGGCTGGCTGGCTGGCTGGCTGGCTGGCTGGCTGGCTGGCTGGCTGGCTGGCTGGCTGGCTGGCTGGCTGGCTGGCTGGCTTAGTTATGTTGTAATACCCATGTTAAAAGTCTAAGAAACATTTAATCTTCTTCTCTTGAGCAAATTGTGTTTCCTTGATTGCATGTTTATTTTGTTTGAGTAGAATTCTATGTCTCCTAAAGTTGCCACCACCTTACCCCAAGCATTTCATAATTCGTCTGATGAATTTTCCTTGTATTTCGGACAAGGCCTAGATTTTTTACTGTCATAAACTGTCATTTACTGCCAGTATAGTACCTTGCGGTGTATGGCAGAGGGGTCTTTGAGCCTGAGGAATTAAGGCCGCCTGGCTAGTGCAATCGCCGCGAACTGTGCAGGTTAGGATTTTCTTTTTGCCCCCGACAGAAAAAATCCCACACCTTTCCGAGGGATCGAACCCGGGTCTCCCGAAGGAGAGTCAGGCGTTCTAGCCACTCGGCCAGCCGCTCCTCAGATTTCTTACTAATATCGGTATATAGGTTCAAAAATGATCGCTGCCGCTGAAGATACACATATGACGATGACTAAGTTACAGTGACATTATGTTAGATACTTCTATACACCTGTGTCACATCATCATCATTATCATCATCATCATCATCATCATCATCATAATCATCGCGTTCATGGCCCTCCTCCTATCCCTCCCCGTGGTGTTCTGAAGTATCATAGAGGTCTACCTTCCGACTCTATCTCAAGAAGTACTGGTCACGTTATGAGAAGAAATAAATTGGAGAACTTGGTGACAACTGGCAAGATCAAGGGGAAGAGAACAAGGGGAGGCCAGAGAAGTAAATACCTGGATGGCTTGGCCACGTTGTATAATCGAGACAAGAACACTAAGCTGATCCACGAATCTGGTGATCGCGTGAGATGGCACAACATGACCGCCCACATTTACCGGCATGGCACATGATGATGATGATGACTGGGTACGAGTCGTTCAGTTGTGGAAACATTTTACAAAATAAATAAGCGGAAGATTGTATACTCTCTCCCCGTTCTCTCCTGACCAGTGAGAAATAGGTCAGATGCTTTCTGTAGCATTTGTTAACCTACGAGAAGGTTCTATATGAATGTCAGATCTTTGGTAGTTTTTAATTATAAATGTAGGGCCTATATATAAAGTCTTTCTCCGTAATCCCGTATATTCTCGTGAGTAACGTAACCTGCGCGAGAATCGGTAGCGGTTCTCGCCGCGTTAGTAACTTACGGGGTATGTGAGCCGGTCGCTCAGAAAGCAATGGCAAACTACTGAGCGTAATATTGCCTAGTACATCAACAGCAGCTGATATATATATATATCACTCATTCATTGGCACCTTTCGGTCTTGACAGACGATAGTTTGTGCTTTAAAAAGGCATAATAACTTTTACCTATGGCGGTTGCGAATGTCACAGATAAGGCCAATTCGCGCTGTAAATGTTCGTTCACAGTAGGTGCATGTGAACACGTGGTCATTTCCACCATCATGCACCATCTTACGTCTCACACGCTCGGTGTGTGATATATATAAAGTGGGATATCTGAGACTGGCTATCTCCCACTGCAGAAAACATGTCAGCAAATATCCTACCAACTCTTGAGGTCAGTATGTCCGAATAGATAAGAGCTCACAATCTTAAACGTCCGGTGTGCTGATACCGAGGTAGTAGGTTTAACTCCTGCACCGGTCGGTCGGACTAAAATGTTGACTTCTCGTCCTTGACTTGGGAGCGTAAAATACAAGTGCCTCAGAAATTTGCTTTGTAGCGAAGGAGTTACGGACGCAATTCGTAATCCCGCATACCACGTTCCAAACACATCAGCGAGCGATTTCGCAGCAGATCGCCTAGCATTTGTTTTCACTCAATTGTATGAGTGCCGGTAGTTAGAAAGCAATGGCAAACTATTGAATATAAATTTGCTAAGAAATCACAAACAGGCCAAACAATGCTGTGGTTGATTGCGACGTCCTATAAAGGATATGTAACTAACAGAAATCGGAGTGGGTTCGCCTGATGGCGAGGGACACTGGTAACAGGGTAATCTAATCCGCACGCAAAAGTAAATTCTGTGCACCAAACGTTGTAGCCCGCATATGGACTACACTTGAGTTCAAAGCGAGCCAATGCAAAACAAAAATCCAGCCAACCATATCTGCCCTACAAGGGTATTGCAATGAGTGGTTGCGGACCTATACTCCACTAGGAGACTCAAGTATACAATCTCTTCAAATTGTACTGTTTATCACATAGAAGCAATTAATCATTTTATAGCTCTTCCTGTTTTACAACTCTTGAAAACGAAAGTTGCAAGACACTGGCGGTAAGGATGTGTGATTGGTTGGTGCAAACTGAGTGAGTCTGGATCTCCAATGACTGTGTTTATCCAAGTATCCTTCTCCTATTTCTTGACCACCCCACCCCCTCTACCACTCTGTAGTTATCTCGGCTATGGCATACTCATACCAGTTGACCGGAACACATACCATGGCGTTACTATTAAGTAATACGACGACATTAAAATAACTCTCCAAAAGCATGACTAGGGCTCCAGTTTTCTCCATGAGATAGTGAGGAATCTCCGGTCGGTGCCTAGAGTCTGTAGCATCTGCCGGGATCCACATATGTGTATATTTTAGATTCTTTACATCTTAAAAATTCTTGCAAAAAAAAAATATTTCATGTTCTTTGCAATGCGTTGCCATCAACCCCAACCCCAGGTTGACTCACTAGGCAATTTTACGTTCGGTAGTTTGCCATTGCTTTCTGGATGAGAAGTCAACTTTGAGGTCCAACTTAGGGGATGAACCGTCAGCGCCCATGAAGTTTATGGGCAAGGGCACTAAATTCTTGAACAGGTAAAGCTTTTAAAATATCCTTGCGCAACTAAGTTATTTTCCTCTCGGTGTCATCATCATCATCAAGTGCCTTGCCGACTGGTGCGGGCGAGCCTGCTTCTCTGTATCTTGCCATCTCCAACTAAATGTATCAGTTCACGTGCTGAAACCTTTCGATGCCATGACAACATGCTATCAGGGCTCTTGTATTCTTAAACCCTGTACATTACACATTGTCGTTGTCCAGGGAATTTTCAGAATTCCTCTGTAAACCCAATTCTCTCATGTCTCCATGGATTGTATTGCCTGTTTACTAATTGCCCAGGATTCAAGGTCAAATGTTAAAACTGGTTCTGTGTAACATGCAAGAATTATTTTTTTCTAATCTGCAATGCCAGGGATGTATTGCAGAAGTTTTCCACTTTATAAAAAGTCGTTTCTGGTTGTTCTATTCTATTTTTTTTTCCCTGTGTGACACATCTTCCAATTGATATTATCCATGTGCCTAGATACTTGAATTAATGTACTTGCCCTATATTAATTAAGCCGCTCCCCGTGGCAAAGGCGTTACGGACGCGGTTCGTAATTCCGCTTACCTACGCTCGAAACAAAGCTGCCACCGGTTTGGCAGCAGACCGTGTCGCGCAGGATTTTAACGTGTTGGTATGGGAGCCCGTCGTTCAGAAAGCAATGGCAGACTACTGAATGTAAAATTGCCAATACATCAATAACAGCAGTTCTGGTGTTGACAGCGACGTCCTGTAAATACTATATGCACACAAAAATGTAAATACAACTTACTGTAATGGTAAATTTAGACATGATATGTCCATTGCTTCTGTCTTCCTTTTATTCAATCTGTTATCACTGTCTACAAACACTGCATCTACAGGGTGTATTTTTAATGACTGTGCAGTGTTTGAAAATATTTCCGGTCCAAACATTGTATTTACCTATTATGGTACATGAACTTTATAGTGGGTTAATACAAAACTTGGACCGGCAATATGTTCAAACACTGCACAGTCATTAAAAATACACACTATATCATTTTCTATAGTACCTTCTGAAAACAGCCGGCGCTTAGAAGCAGACTGCTTTTTTTTATTTTTATCAATGGTATGAACGACGATAGTTCAAAAAGTGATGGCAAACTACTCAATGTAAACTTGCTTTGTAAATCATAAACAGCCAAAAACAAAATATTGGGAGTAATTGCGACATAATGTAAAGCATATGCAATTACGTAGCTTCTTATAACTTCAATGTAGGCACTTAAAAGACACAACTTTCTACAAGGGCCTTTTTGTGACTCAATTCCGAGTCTTGATTGATAATCAGTAAGATAAAGCTCATCGTTTCAGATCAACACGAGGATTAATAGGAGGTGATGTGTAAACATGCTGGGATGTTTTGAATTCGAATTGTTTATGGGGGTGGGGGGGGGGGGGGGGGGGGGTAGAGTGCGCATTGAACTTAAGCACAGTCCGTGCATACACGTGCTATTACTTCCAGCGCAATAGACTGATTTTTGTGTGTGTATTAGCTTTACCTATTACCAGTGTCCCTCGCCATCAGGTGAACCCACTCTGACTTAAGAGGTACTTGTAATTTATATCCCAAAGTCAAGGACGAGATGTCAACATTTAGTCCAACTGTCCGGTGTAGGGGTTGAACCCCCTACCTCGGCATCAGCACACCGGATGTTTCAGGACGAGAGGTCTTATCCATGCAGCCATACCTGATATACTTATAAAAGAAGACAAATTACAGAAAGTGACGAGTTTTGAATATGTACGTTGCATATCTATCAGTTGCAGCGAACTGTGTATGTCAGGGATTTATTTATGTCCCCGAAAGAAAAACAAATCCGCACATTGCCAAGGATTTGAACACGGGTCTCCTGAATGACAAACAATAGGCATTCTTGGTCACTCGGCGAGCTGCTCTGCGGTACCCAAACATTTAACATCTAGAAAGCAAATACACTATTATATATACGTTACAGAAGTGTTCACATTTATTGACAGAAGACAAGAAATCAAATAATTGTATCCTAACAGAAGATAATGGTGAATAAGACTGATTATTACAATAGAAGTGTATGTTGTGTACATTTATAATACATTATTTGCTCAATTACTAGTTTAATTAATTGAAAATTGTGTGTGTGTGTGTGTGTGTATATATATATATATATCCACCTAACCTGGTGCTGTGTGGAGTATCGTCATAATTATCTTCTCCGGGTATCAGTCCTGTGCAGCACGTTTGTTTTATTACCAAAAAAAAAAGTTACTTCCTTATCCTTCACAGGACGTTGCAGTCAACATCAGCATTTTTGCTGTTGTGATCTCGTAGCAAGTTTACGTTCATTAGTTTGCCATTGCTTTCTGAACGACCGGCATCCATACCATTTCGTAAAATACCAACGCAACGCGGTCTTCTGTCAAATCGCGCGCAACTTTTTCGAACGCGGGTATGCGGGATCACGAACTGCGTCCGTATCGCCACGAAGCCGGCTTTTCATTACAGCCCGTCAGAAACAAACTCTTCATCCTTACCCAGTTCTCCGGCCTCTTGTGTATCCATGGCCATGATTTCTTTAATACCCTGTGTCCACCAGGCTGTTGGTCAGCGCCTGGTGTTCCAGTAACATTATCTTCTGTGACTTTCTGCTAATACAAATTCACAAGTACTTATTGATGCTCATAGAAATAGAAACCAAAAAAGAAAGAGATTAGAGGATACACCAGACACTTTACAAATTGCAAGCTATAGTTACTATATCAGGATTCTAACCTGTCACCTCCAAAAACAGACAGCGGCCCGCTGCAGTGATAAAGTGTGCTTGGACGCACATGGCTAACCCGTCACCCTGTGTTGTCATGAAAAAATGGTAGGGGACTTATTTACACACTTAAGACGTTCCTAGCACATGATGCTAGACCCATATGTGTATACACAGATCGGCACTCCAGAGCTGATGTGATGACCCGGTCGCATTTACTTCCCAAGTTATTTCCTAGCACACATTTTAGGCCGCGTTGATCTAAGAACCCAGGTCAAATTTCAAAATGTACATGGATACGGGTTCGATCAGTTGGCCACCGGGCCCCCAGGCAAGCGCCTAGCCACTACGCTACCGCGGTTCTAGGTGTACATTACGAGGCGATCTTCAAATTACATCCTGCAACGTGTGATAGAAATTACAATAATCATGACATTGCCTTGTAACCTGCCAATATTGTTGTTAACGATGCCAAGAGTGTTAAGCACGTGACATGACGGTGTAGGCTAACACAAGCACGTCGTAAGGCCAGTTTAAAGATGACCGCCCCACTTTTGACATTCCCCAATCGTTTTTTTTTTTTTTTTTTTTTAACTTAACTGTTTAAATTCTGAAACCTATAGGAATTAATCGGCGAAAAAAGGTCCAGTATGGTGATGCATTCCTGACAGTCCAGCAAGTGTGTGAGTGGAGTCGGAAGTTTCAAAGGGCGTGACTTTTATTATAGACTGTTCTGTCTAATTAAGACGTACAGCAGGTGGTGCATGAGTGGTTACACAACCGACCAAGAGAACGTTTGTTTGTTTTTTCTACAAGAACCCAAGCACTTTATCGGCGCTGGGGGACTTGCATTGGACGCAATGGTGACTACATCGAGAAATTATACATTTGTTCTTTACTTTTTCAGAATATATTTACACACACACACACACAAAATAACACGCACAAATTAAGGTTTCATTTGAAGCCTCCTTGTACGTGGAGTATATATTTGTTATTTCTTTTTCTAATTTCCACTCGCCTTGTAAACTCGTGTGCCGAATTCCACCCCCGTAACAAAAGAACCGACGTGGCGACTAATTCTATAATTATGTAACTGCTTAGTCACAACCGCTATAATTAGCCAGTCGCAGATCGATTGTCAAGCTTGCACGGAAACATCTTGGGTGTCATATGTGAGGAGTCAGTCAATCGATTGGAGCCAACGTCGTTGCAAAATAGACAAAGCACACTTCAAGTGTTGCTTTATTGTGGTTACCTTCATTATGATTGCCATAACTACAGCTATTAGTGCAATTGTGTCAACTAATATTCCTGCTGCTACAACAGAAACTACTGCTGCTGCTACTACAAATAGTACTGCTGCTGCTGCTGCTGCTACTACTACTACTACTACTACTACTACTACTACTACTACTACTACTACTACTACTACTACTACTACTACTACTACTACTATTATTACTACTACTACTACTACTACTACTACCACTGCTGTTGCTGCTGCTGCTGCTACTACTACTACTACTACTACTACTACTGCTGCTGCTGCTGTTTCTGCTGCTGCTGTTGCTGCTGCTGCTGCTGCTACTACTGCTGTTGCTGTTGCTGCTGCTGCTGCTGCTGCGACTACTACTACTACTACTACTACTTCTACTACTACTGCTGTTGCTTCTATTTCTGCTGCTACTACTATTACTCGGTGTCGAAGGAGTTACTGACGCAGTTTCATAATCTCGCATTCCGAGTTCGAAACACAGCTGCAAACGATTTGGCAGCAGACCTCATTGCGTTGGTTTTTTTAAAATTATTTTAATAAAAATGCTTTGAGTGTCGGTCGTTCAGAAAGCAATGGCAAACTACTAAACGTGAACTTGCCTAGAAATCATGCTGGAGTTGACTGTGACGTCTTGTAAAGAATATGCAATTAACATTTTAACTATTATTACAACTACTAGTAGTAGCACTTAAAGAAAAGAACACATGCATCAATACTTCAAGAGCTGTATGTTCAAGAAGGTTGGCTATTAAAAACGACAAAACAAAGAAAATTGAAATATTTTGGTCACTTGAAACGTCACGAAAGTTTGGAGAGACCAATAATGGAGGGGTATATGCCTGGGAAGAGAGGGAGAGGAAGGCCAAAGAGAAGATGGGTGCAGGATGTGGCGGATGATCTCCAGATGGGTGTATCGGACGCGGGACATCTTGCTTATGATCGAGAGGTTTTCTGGAAGGTTGTTATGGGAGCGAGGTTCTGCAAAGGACATGCTACTGAATGAATGAATGAATGAGTAGTAGCACTACTACCACCTCTAATACCACTACTACTACTACTACTATTACTACCACTACTGTTGTTCGTCCATCAAGAATGATGATGACCATTCATTTCATCCAGTGGGGTTGAAAGCATGGAGCCGTGAGTTCTAAGATGGCTGATAAGGCCTGTTTTGGCTCGAAATGTTTTTTGACAATGTGGGCAAAGAATGCTTGACGTTTCAGGAGGGAGATCTCCTGCAGTGGTTTTTATTTTTTATTTTTCTTCACAAGTACCTGCACCCTTGCGTAATGATGCACGCCAAGAATTTCGGTCTCTGGCTGCAGTCTCCCAGGTGATGAATTCCAAAAGCTTTCAATGAGATTTTCGGTGTCTTTAAAGCGTTTCCTCTGGCCACGTTGGGAGCCTTTACCACAACACAGCTCGCCGTACCACTAATTTTACTATCACTACTACTAGTAGTACTATTAGTACTACTACAACAAATACTAATACAAGGTGTATTTTTAATGACTGTGCAGTGTTTGAAAATATTGCCAGTCCATGTTTTGTATTTACCTATTATGTTGCATGAACTTTACAGAGGGTGAATACAAAACTTGGGGCCGGTAATATTTTCAAACACTGCACAGTCATTAAATATACACCCTATATTCTATTACTACTGCCACTGCTAGAACTACCACTACTTTTACATTACTATTATTAATACTACAACTACTATCACCACCTCTCCTACCACCACTGTGTTGTTATTTTTGTTTTTCTGTATGCTTCATTCTATAGCCTGCGTATTGTAATACGCTAAATAATGGCTGTGTATATTGACACCAGCTGAAACCGTTACATCCACCTTAATCTTTTCTTCTTCTTCGTCTTCTTCTTCGTCTTCTGCTTCTTCTTCTTCTTCTTCTTCTTATTCTTCTTCCTCTTCCTCTTCCTTCTCCTTCTCCTCTTCTTTTTTCTCTTCCTCTATTTACCTAAGTGAAGAGTTGGGAGATGTACGGATCTTTTATGCGCTCATTCTAATGCTCTTAGTAAGTTGGTATGCATTTCTCTAAGATTGTTCTTGATACCATCACTCCATCTCTTATGTGGTCTTTCTTTGCTCTGTATCCATTATATTCTTCAATGTGACTCTTTGTGGCAGATGGTACCAGGGCATTCTTGTGAGGTGTCCAAACCATTTCATCTGTTGGTCTTTAGTTAAGTGCATGGCTGTTTTCAGACTTAGTCGGCTTGTCATTTCCTCATTCCTAATTGTGTCTCTCGCGGTTACTCCCGCAGCTCGTTAAAGACATCTCATCTCTATTGTTACGAAGGAACAACAAAAGCTCATTAGCATCAGTAAGCGTCCATGTCTGACATCGGTAGCATAATGGCGGCCAAAGAATAGTTCTTATGAGATTTGTTTTAGTTCTTAAAGGTATCTTTCTCTGCAACAGAAGTGACAATAGTTGTCCCAGTACATGATTTACCTTTGCACAACGCGTGTTCATTTCTCTATTTCACTTTTTGAAGTGAAAATTGAACGTAGATATTTAAAATCAATAACATTAGATATGCAGACGATACAGTCTTGATTGCCGACAATGAACAGGACCTGCAACATTTGGTAGATGCAGTTGTTACACACAGTGAACAACGAGGGTTAGAATTAAATTGTAAAAAGACACAGATTATGGTCGTCACTAGGAAGAAAAGTCCCAGATGATTGGCAACAGGCAATAATAGTACCAATATGGAAAAAGAAAGGCAATATGAGAGAGTGTGAAACATACAGAGGTATATAACTCCTGAGCCATATAGGGAAAATGTATGCAAAACGTTTGGAACAAAGAGCTAGACCAATAGTTGAACAACAGTTAAGCAAAGCACAATTCGGTTTTCGGAAAGGTAAAAGTTGCACTGATGCATTATTTACACTTAGACAAATTTGTGAAAAAACTATCGAATATAGGGACCAGCAGAATATTGTGTTTGTAGATCAGGAAAAGGCTTTCGATAGAGTAGACAGATACAAATTATGGACCATCCTTGAAGACTATGGGATAGAAGGGCAACTGCTAGAAAACATCATAGCCATGTACCACTCGAGCCAAAGTGCAGTAAGAACACAAGAAGGTATATCAGATATGTTCACAGTCAATACAGGAGTGAGGCAGGGATGTGTGCTCTCTCCCCTGCTATTCAATATTTATATGGACAGAATTTCCAAAGAAGCAAGTCTCGACAGAACAGATTCAGAAAATTTAGAACTCTTTACTCCAGATGAAACAACTGACCCGCAGGGAATAAATGAACTTCTATTTGCAGACGATCAGTGCCTGTTATACAGCGATGAGGGCAGACTACAAAATCCTATTACTAATCTGAGTTCAACCTGCAGCAGATACAATATGAGTATAAACACAGCCAAGACCGAAGTAATGCAAGTTAGCAGATCGCCAGGCCCACTAAGTATACAGATAAATAACACACCTCTGAAACATGTTAAAGAATTCAAATACCTTGGAAGTATGATCACAGAAGATGGCAGATTGGACAGAGAAATTGAAATAAGATGTCAAAAAGCTAGTGCACTTACATATCAACTATCACCCTTACTGAAACATCTAAACATACCCATGTCCGCAAAACGACAGATAATAAACAACATATTCACACCAACCCTATGCTACCAATCTCAAACCTGGACTTTATCCAAATTACACCTTCGCAAAATCAACACCGGCGAAATGAGATGCCTGAGGAGAGCTGCCAACTTAACAATCCGAGACCGAGTAAGAAATGCTACTATCAGACAGACTGTGGGATCAACACCTTGTGCCACATTTATTGAAAGACAGAAGATCAAGTGGTTTGGCCATGTCGTTAGAATGCATCATCAGCAACTACCATCACTGGCCTTACATCAAAGATCATCTGCGACGAGACCACGAGGACGTCCAAGAAGAAAATGGATTGACGACATCAGAGACATTGTACAACCACACGGAATGACACTTTCCAGTGCCGTCCACCGGGCGCTGGAACGCAAATTATTCCTCCCCACGCGCTTAACGGCAGAAGTGGAAGATGATGATGATGATGATGATGACTAGGAAGAACGAAATACCACAATGTAATATACAAGTAAATGGGAATATTCTTCAACAAGTGAATAGGTACAATTATCTCGGAACAGTAATAACATCTGATGGGCGATGCCTTAAAGAGAATAGAACAAGAATCGCCATGGCAAAGGTAGCCTTTAGCAAGATGAAAAACATACTGGCCAATAAAAAGATGTCAATTGAAACGAGAAAAAGAGTGTTCAGGTGCTACATTAGAACCTGTACTTTTATATGGATGTGAAGCTTGGACAATGAGCAGTCAAGCTGAAAAACATCTGATGGTGTAGAAATGTGGTTTCTGAGGAAAATGCAAAGAATACCATGGACAGCCAGAATAGATCCAATGAACAAGTCCTTCAAGAAACAAATGAAGATCGTAAACTGATTGAGACATTAGACGTAGACAGTCACAATTTTTTGGGCATGTTATGAGAAGAAATGATTTGGAGAACTTGGTGACAACTGGTAAGATCGAAGGGGAACAGACCAAGGGGAAGACCTAGAAGCAAATACCTGGATGGCTTGGCCTTGTGGCATGGTCGAGACAGAAACACGGAGCTGATCCACGACTCTGGTGATCGAGTGAGATGGCAAAACATGACCGCCCACGCTTACCGGCATGGCACATGATGGATGGATGGATTTCAATTCGCTGATTCGTTTTGTTTTCGAGTGCTTTTTTTTATTGACAGCGTTTTTGACTGTCAGCTTATCACCATTACATCCATCGAATGTGCTAAAACTGTAATTGCAATGTTTCGGTTGAACACTTTTCGTTTACATCTGTTGTGTTGGTGTATGTTTGGTAATGTTTGCAGTTATATCTGTGTGGGGGGTATTGTGTAGTTATATATGTGAGTGTGTGTGGGTATGCGTCTAGGTATACGTGTGGGTATGCGAGTGAGTATTTGTGTGGGTATGTGTGCATTTGCGGCAGCCGCGCATATTCAGAATGTACTGAAAGTTTTTGGGACAGGAAAGAGCATGTGGGTTGAGACTTATTCAAATCTTAAGGAAAGCATTTGCTGAGAACATGGGGCAGCTGATATACATGATCACATGACTTCAACATCTGTCTTATGTCGAATATTGTGATGGCAACGATGATGATGACGATTTCATTGATAATGAGTACAGCCAAATGAGTCTGTTATCAGTACAGCTTTTAAGATTCATCCCCTTTGTTTGTTGAGTGTTTAGAAATAGGCGTATGAGACAAAGTGAGAGAAAAAGTGTAAGTTTGAGTAAACTTATTAGAACATTATTATGCTTATAACCAGTCATTCAATAGTGTACCGACTTTACGAGTATAATCAGTCATTAAATAGTGTTAGAACAATATTATAATCTCTTTTTCAATAATATTAGAAAATTATTATAAGCAATCATTCAGTGGTAATAGAACATTATTATAACCAAACATTCAAGTGCCGTCTCCCAAGTGAAAGTTGGCTGTAATGGATTCCCAGCTCTTTCTGTCCGTTAATATTACGTCATGCGTGTGCTGTTTGTCTTCCGGGCAGAGAGGAGTGATTACGTTTGGTAACTACTCGTGCCACGTAGTCCGTTTTGAACTTTAAGAAATGCGGACCGACAATCAGGCACTATGGCCAGCTACTTTCTACATGTATCGTTGCCTTTCTTATACTCGTGTAAGTTCAACTATTCATTCAGTGTGGTTTTTTAAACTGTAATATCTAAATATGCCTATGTCCGCAAAACGACAGATATTGAATAGCTTATTCACACCAACCCTGTGCTACCAATGTCTCACTTGGGTATTATCCAAGTCACACTTAAGCAAAATCAACACCTGAAAGATGAGATGCTGGAGGAGAGCTGCCAACTTAACTATCCGAGACTGAGTAAGAAATGATGTTATCCGACAGACAGTAGGATCAACACATTGTGCCACATATATTGACGTGCAGATGGTCAAATGGTTCTGTCATCTCGTTAGAATGTAAACCATCAGCTACTATCACTGGCGCTATATCAAAGATCATCTGCTAGCGCTACATCAAAGAACATCTGCTACGAGAGCAGGTGAACGCCAGAGAAGAAAATGGATTGACAGCATCGAAGTCATTGTACAATCACACTGAATGACATTATCCTGTGCCACCCACTGTTCGCTGGAACATCAAACCATTCCTCCCCACGACGACTGACGGTAAAAATGGAAGATGATGATGGTTTTTATAATGGCGTTATATCTTTTAAGGCAAAAATATTTGATGTGCCTCCTGTTTATTTCTATCATCAGCTAGTTTTTCATTCCCAGCTCATCTGAGACTTGTATATATATACTTGTTTGCTTTTGTTTTAATGAAATGCGACTTATTCTACTTTATATCTAAATTTCGCTCGCCTGAGTTCCATGTTCGAATTGTTTATTCATTGTTGGCATCATAAAACCGTATTGAATGTAATTAACATTTGACTATTCACATTTTCAATGTATACTTTATCCCTCAAGATCTTAATATTTTCTCAATATTGTTGATTACATTTTTGGGCCATTTCACCATTTAAAATGGTAAAAGTTTGCTCAAATATCGATGCAGCCGTTAATGTGTGAAGTATTAAACTACTATTAAACCCTGACATATTCTAGGCTGACATATGCTGAGGTTAGACAAACAGTTCTTTTCCTCATCAACGTTTATTCAAATATGTTTTTCCATACATGTTTAATTTAATGAGACCGGCTCTACCCTATAGCTGTACTGACCACACACAGAAAGTAATAATCCTGCCATTGCCTGACATTGGACGCGGGCCACTGTTTTCCGATACAAGCACACCAACAGCAATGGTGTGTCGACCTTAGAACAGTATAAAGGCGTGTAAATAAGTAACAGAGCTTTACATAGCCAGCAGCGTCCAGACATCATTACCACCAAAATACGTCCAGCCACACGCCAGACCTGGGCCGTTTATACAATCTTTATGACCTCGTGTCTGCTGCCATTTCACCGCATAAATATTCAACGACTGTGTCTAGGACTGATCGTTGGACACACATTCTGTTACTTCCTCATTGTAAATTGTGTCTTTATCAGCCCGCGTTATAACCGAATAACAGCAGTATCGATGTTATTGCCGTCTCCTGCTGTGCTATCTGGTGGGCAAGAGTGATATATACAACTGGGGTTTCCAGAAATCATAGTGTACTACAACTATAGGAGGAGGAGCGGCTGGCCGAGTGGTTAGAACGCCGGACTCTCATTCGAGAGACCCGGGTTCGATCCCCGGTAAGGTGTGGGATTTTTTTCTGTCGGGGGCAAAAAGAAAATCCTAACCTGCACCAGTTCGCGGCGACTGCACTAGCCAGGCGGCCTTTATTTCTCAGGCTCAAAGACCCCTCTGCCATACACCGCAAGGTACTATATTGGCAGTAAATGACAGTTTTTTTACTACAACTATACTCACGACAACTGCTACTAATACTACTACTACTACTCACTACTACTACTACTACTACTACTACTACTACTACTACTACTCACTACTACTACTACTACTACTATTACTACTACTACTACTACTACTACTGTTGTTGCTGCTGCTCCTACTACTACTACTACTACTACTGCTAATGCTACTACTACTACTACTAATACAATTACTAGCTGCTACAACTGTTACTACTGCTACTGCTACTATAACTCACTACTACTACTACTACTACTACTACTACTACTACTACTACTACTACTACTACTACTACTACTGCTACTACTACTATGAACTACGACTAGTTGTAACACACCATCCATCATGTGCGATGCCGGTAAGAGTGGGCGGTCATGATTCGCCATTTTACTCGATCACCAGAGTCGTGGAACTGGCGACGTGGTCAAGCCATCCAGGTATTTACTTCTACTACGATTATTATTACTACTACCACTACCATTCCTACTAACCATTACGACTAATCTTGCTATTACTACTACTACTACTAATACTATTCTTACTACAACTACCACAACTTTTACTACTGCCACCACTACTACTTTGAATATTACTACTGCAACTACTAATTCTACCTCCATCACTACTACTCGTATTTGCATTCGTCAATGCTAGTTCCGAATTTGGTTTAACAATTAGCAATAAGAAGACAGATTATGTCAGAAGGTGCACATGGGCCACCATCAATCTATATTGACGACGCCGAACTGGAGATTGTAGACCATGTTACATATCTACGATCAGAGGTAAATAGCAAATTATTCCTAGATCAGGAAATCAGCATCAGGATTGGTAAGGCAGCAACAACAATGAACAGGTTAACAAAAAGAGTCTGGGAGAGCAGGAAGCTTACTGCCAAAACAAAAGTCCGTGTCTATCGAGCCTGTGTCCTTAATACTCTTCTTTATGGCAGTGAGGCCGTGACAACTTACTCACACCAAGAGAAACGTTTAAACAGCTTTCATATGCGGTATCTGCGAAGAATACTTGGCATTAAGTGCCAAGACAAAATCACAAATACTGAAGTATTGGAAACATCAGGTTGTGTAACGGTATATTCCATGCTCAGTCTTCGGAGACTTAGATGGATAGGACACGTTAGGAGGATGGATGATGGTAGAATACCAAAGGACATCTTTTTTGGTGAATTACAGATAGGTAAGAGATCTCAGTGCCGGACTCTAGTACGATACAAAGATGTGTGTAAGCTGGACATGATTGATACAGGCATTGATAATGCTGAATGTGTTGCATGGAGGGCAAATATCAGAAATGGAATAAAGACAAAGGAGAAAAATAGTGCAGAATAAGTCACACACCGAGCGTGTGAGACGTAAGATCGTCATGGTGATGAAAATGACCATGTGTTCACATGCATCCATTGTGGACAATAATTTACAGCGCGAACTGGCCTTAACAGTCGCATTCGCCACCGCCATGGGTTGTAGTTATTAATCGTTTTTGAAGAACAATGTACCAAACTATAGTCTTTCGAGACGGCAAGGTGCCAATTCACTTTAGTCCATGATTTACAGTTTATTTCTCAGCTTGGTATTGATTCCATGATTTACAGACAGTTTATTTCTCAGCTAGGTGTTTAGATTCTATGATTTACAGACAGTTTATTTCTCAGCTTTGTATTCAGAACATGATTTACAGACAGTTTATTTCTCAGCTTGGTATTGAGTCCGTGATTTACAGACAGTTTATTTCTCAGCTAGGTGTTTAGATTCTATGATTTACAGACAGTTTATTTCTCAGCTTTGTATTCAGTACATGATTTACAGACACTCCGCACGATGGGCAGTTCGTAACAATAACTCTCGTTTCCGTTTCTTCCAATGACGCTGTTCTGAAACGCAGAATGGTCTTGATCCAGTGAAATGCACGCATTCCGTTTTATTTTGTGCATCAGATGGAATACACAGAATGTTTTTAAACCGATGGAATATTCCATTTACTTGGATTATTATGTGCACTTTGTTACTGTCACCATTTGGTGTAATTGTTGGCCTACATGGTTGGACGTTAAGAGGCGGAATATTACGAATGTAATAATTAAAGCGCAAGTATGAGCACATAGTCACGAGTTTTTCTAATAGTCAAAATTCGTTTTGTTACTGGAATCTCTCGATTCCGGACCAGATCATTTAAAACCGCTGGCCGTAGCCAGCGTGCAGGGATCATCATCATTATGTGCCTTACTAAATAGAGTAGGCACGTGTGTCTCAACAGATAAGGATCCCAGATTTTCTGGATTAATTCCATCGGTCATATTTCACCGCTGTCTTAGGCCATCCATTTCTCTCGATTTGCCTCTGCCTCCTCTACCGCTGATGTGTTAAGTCGTCACGATGTTCTTCAATATCTCTCTTGTTATTGTATGAGCGAAGAACATTGTTTATCTCTCGATTCATTGTTAATCGTATATAGTGAGGCGTTAAAAGACAGAATATTACCAAGTGTATATTAAAATCCCAGGTGGTAGTTTGGAGGTACCTATACTTAATTGGAAATGAGTTTCCTTCACACTACTTCGTTTAGTTAGCGCTGATTTTCACCTGCTCATTTACTGTCTATGTATATTTTCCTTTCTTTACTTAATCATCGACTAAATGTGTACATGTGTACCCCTGCTTTAATATTTAAAGCACATTGCTTTGATGTTATGATGCAATAGTGTGTCTCTCTTTGTCTCTCTCTCTCTCTCTCTCTCTCTCTCTCTCTCTCTCTCTCTCTCTCTCTCTCTCTCTCTCTCTCTCTCTCTCTCTCTCTCTCTCTCTCTCTCTCTCTTACACCTCAAACACCGATATATGCATTGATACGTGCTTTTCATTTTTAATATGGAAAGCAGATGTCTTGTTATTTTGATGCAGCTGTTTTAACCTTTTTCTTGCTCATTAAAATATTTGGCAAATTCTCATTTTGTTTACAAATGTTCGTTAGACGTGTGCTCTACAAATGCGACCGACGAATTCTTAAGTCTTAAGCGTGTTGCTATGGTTTAGTGGTTCTAAAACAATTAGATCTCATTGGCATGTTTGAATTTTACACCGGGGATACCCCGAGGACGTTCACAAGCCTCTGTTTATGTGGCTTGTACTATCAGTGATTATATGACGTGTAATTTTTCACAAGCTATCAACGACTCCTATAAAAGGTCTCAGGGTCATCCGGATGTCCGCAGACCACGCTTTGAGAAACACTGATTTAACTAATTCAGAGCATAGTTATTTCTTGGCGTGAAAGGAATGTATTTTTTAACTTTAACATCTAACCATTGATTTTTTTTTTTTTTTTTTTATTTTCACGCTCCCTCGATCCTCCATTTCTGTTAAAGTGGACTACGCAAATATAATAATTCCAAATGGGAATTTCTACTTCTTTCTTCTTCTTCTTCTTTCTTCTTCTTCTTCTTCTTCTTCTTCTTCTTCTTCTTCTTCTTCTTCTTCTTCTTCTTTTCCCCTGTATCCGCCATTGAGGTATAGGCCGTCAGGTGGGGGGGGGGGGAATATGGGGGGGGGGGGGGGGGGAATGTTAATTGCATACTTCTTGATTGCTCTCAGCTGATTTGTGCCTTTTTTGTATGCATTGCACTGTCTTAGGCCTGTTGTATTGGTTCATGTGATCTATGGTTAGTATCCTTTGTTGTTCATTTTCCAGGCACTTTCGTAAATAATACTGCAACAGCTACTACTACTACTTATTTGCAACAGCTGGAAGGATACATGGGAACAGAAATGGGAGACGGCGAGAGAAGATTCATCGTGGCACGGAAAATGTCAACACAATTAATAGAAACATCTTCTGGAGATCATGCGGTTTAGTGAAGCTATTTGGCGCATAACAAACCCGTAATGATGATGATGTTGATGATAGGGGTCAGCATGGCCGAATGGATAAGACCGTTTGCTCTTAAACTTTTCGTGCGCTGATGCCGAGACAACGGGTCAGTTGGACTGGAATGTTGACTTCTCGTCCTTGATTTGGGGTTGTAAATTACAATGAATATAATGATGTCGATGATGATGATGATTTGTGCGTGTGTGTGTGTGTGCGCGTGCGCGCGCGCGTTTGTGTATGTTTTCTAGCGTAATGCACATTACTTCTACACGACTCAGCGAACGCGATTGAAGATGTAATATATGTTTTTACTACGAGCAACGGATAGAATCATTTGTGTTCTCCAAAGCTTAATCAGTATAATAATCAAGAGCATCGCGTGACACATGGGTTCTGTTTACCGCTCCTGCACACCAAAAGTTATCAAGACCCCCTGCTCGATTTACGAGGGTCGTCCAGTGAGTATCCGGACTGATGTTGTCTCTAGATAACTATAATAGCGGAATTGAAATTACGTGTACTATTATTCGACGTGGTCATCTGCTACTGCAAAACATTTTTGTTTCCCATCGGACTACGAGCTTCTGAATTCCGGCGGCATAAAATTATCTTGGCTTGTCCATGAACCAATGGAGAACCGCCTCATGAACTTCCTCATTTGTTGCAAACGTGTGTCCTTCTAGATGCTGTTTAGAGGGACAAAACCGTTAAAATCACACGGAGCCAAGCCGCAGGTGTGGTAGTACCTTCCAATTGAAATGGTCAATAGTTGCTATAGTTTTGGCAGCGGTATGGGGTTTCGCGTTGTCTTGTTGAAGGATGACACATTTACTAAATATTTATGTACGGGAAGAGGTGCATGAAGAAAGGGGTGTAGAGGGCAGAGGGAAAAAGTAAAGAAGGAGGAGGAAGATGAGAAGAAGAAAAAGAAAAGAAGAATACTGGAACGTGAAAGAAGAGAAAGAGGAGGAAAAGAAAGAGGAAAGTGGATGTGATGGCGACGTCGGCGAATACCAATCGATGGTGGAATAGGTAGAAGAAGAGATAGAGGAAGAAGGCGATCAATAAATAAGTTTAAATGCACAGATGATAGCCCTTGAACGCAACCAATCAATAAAACATTGCTTCCAGAAATGGAATCCCAAAGTCAGCTAAGTGCATTTGATCAATGTTCTCGTCAAGTCCTCCACCTGTCACACAAAGCGATCCTGGCAAGCTTAACACTCGTACATCCTTCTCTGAGTGATGCTAGTCTAACAGGCAATGCTGCCCTGTTTGTAAATTATCACTTAACCGATGTATGGCAGTAGTTCAGGTTAATAACACCTAGAGTGTGTGACTAACTATCACTTAACGAATGAATGGCAGTATTTGAGGTTATTACCCAGGTTGTGTGACAAGTTAACACCTAACGGATGTATAGCATTATTTGGGGATAATGTTATCTTGGCTTTGATAAACACTTAATGGATGTATAACAGTAGTTGCGGCTGATATTATCTAGGGTGTGTGGCACGATGTAAGTGGGCAGTAACTTGTATCAATTAATTTTTTTCGAAGTGTAAGGGTTATATTTTTTTAACATCCACTCGATTTATGTAAATAACACGAACGACGTTTTCTTGTATTCTTCATGCTTTCTTATTGTTGCTGCTCTTTGGTCTTTTCTTCTTCTTCTTCTTCTTCTTCTTCTTCTTCTTCTTCTTCTTCTTCTTCTTCTTCTTCTTCTTCTTCTTCTTCTTCTTCTTCTTCTTCTTCTTCTTCTTCTTCTTCATCTTGTTCATCTTGTTCTTGTACACCTTCGTCTTTCTTCTTCTTTTGCTTCTTCTTCTGCTTCTTCGTCTGATTCTTCTTCTTCTTCCTCTTCTTCTTCTTCTTCTTCTTCTTCTTCTTCTTCTTCTTCTTCTTCTTCTTCTTCTTAATCGTCCTCTTTTTCGCGAGTCCTGCCTAGAGTTGACATAGATGATCATGAATCCCCAGCCCTCTGTGACATCCGAGGATTTCAGGAAGCTAGCTGCAAAAGCAATACACAGTTGTACTTCCTTGCATAATGTTGATTTCTCTATTACAGTTCTGCTGTTAAAGTTCCCATAAATGTCGGGTTTATATGCTTTTAGTGAATTATAAAATACTACCTGAATCGCCAACACTTTGGTGTTTATGTTCCTCCCGATTCACATTCTTCTCAAACATCAATATTGTTTTGTCAAAAGAAAACTGCACATTGTGGATACCGACCGTTACCACCACCCGTTATCAGCCGAGTGTATTTGGACGTTCGGCGAGTCAGATACTTTCTTGAAATATAGTAATTTCTTTTCCTGACCTTATCTGTTTCCCAACAATCTCCTGTCTGCACATACCTGGTCTGTACTATCATCACACTGAAAGACTCAGTTTTAATGCAACACTTATTATGTCTGCTGTCACAGATTAGTTATTTGGCTCATCCTTATAAAGCAGTTATCATTTCACTTGTCACGAATCAGTTATGTTCTTTTCTTCGTACAAAAATAATCATTCAAGTTGTCAAGAATCATTTATTATCTTGTTTTAAGTGAAAACTTTATCATTACGATTGTCATGAATCAAGTTATATTCAAATGTTATAATGTGAACTGTCATGAATAAATTATGTCCTTATCCTCACGTGCAAATTAGCATTACCGTTGTTGTCGTTTTCGTTCCATAGCACAGCACACTTGCATCTGTCCTGCGTTTACACTTTAGTGTGCACATTTCACATAAGCTGTAATAAAAGTATCAATGTTGTCTTGTTTGCATTCTACCAGTGAAAATATTTGCTTAACGTTGTATTTGTTATTGTCTTCGCAGATGAAGTTCACGGTCAACATTGGAAGAATAACTATCAAGGCAGTTTCATCAACCATGTTCTTCGATGGACATATGCGCATGAAAACGCGGGGATTTTCTGCTGACCATACATTGACATCAGTGACATACACTACAACTTACACAGCACTTCTTTCTGAAACAGATATCAACAATTTGCTACATATGTCAACTACTAACCAAGTCAGTGAAGAAATTGGGAGACAAGATGGTAATCATTTACTAAGAACATATTGGACATGTGTTATTGCTGTTTCTTACAGGCATGAGCAAATACAACGAATCATACTCATAGTCATCATCATCTTCCACTTTTACTGTCAATGGTAGCGGGGAGGATTAATGTTCCAGCGCCCCATGGGTGGCACTGGATAGTATCATTCCATGTGATTTTACAATATCTTTGAAATTGTCAATCCATTTTCTTCTCGGGCGTTCTCTTGGTCTCGTATCTGATCTTCCTTACGGTAGCCCCATTGTTCGTAACTGATCGTGTTGCATTCTAACGAGATAGCCAAACTATTTGATCTTCTGCTTTTCAATGTATGTGACATAAGGTAACACTGTCTGTCTAACATCATTTCTTACTTGGTCTATGATGGTTGTTGATTTTGCGGATTGTTATGTGGATAATGTCCAAGATTGACACTGGTAGCATAGAGTGAAACATTATGTAATGTTTGTTTGTATTGATTAGTGAAGTGTTAATGTGTTAAGCACATGTTTCCATCTTAATACGCGTATGTAAATTTCACATTGAAAGCATGTATATATAGATAAGAATATAAGATATAGTATTTTAATTGTAATAAAATTATGCATATATAAAGACATGCGAAGGATTAAACAAGACTGTAGTAATATATAACAAACATACTGGATTGAAAGTAGTAGCGACAGTAGTATTTTTATGTGAACGTCATGATATTCTGTAAATGTAGTTTATATAGCATTATCGTTTCAAAAGGTAATAACTGAAGGCTGATGGTAAAACCTAAAGGTAAAAACTGAAGATAAACACTGAAGGTAAACAAAACAATTTGTTGTCAATTCATAACAATGGAACACGCTATGAATTGAATGTAATGGCTCAAGTAAAGTTTTAACAATTGGCTATAACATATGAAGGTTTCCATGAGATAGAACCTGGAGTCTATAGAAAACCACACCACATAAATTGTAACTATACTCATTCATTTTTTTTTTCATCAGAGGGAGTGTGTCACGCGTAGTTATGTACATCACAGGTCGCTGACTCTGATTTCAGCATTTAATTGTCTTCGGTTTTCTTTTTCCCTAGATACATTCCATACAAGTTAACGAATTCTACACTAATCAGTAGTGTTTCCAAACAAATTTGCCAGGACTGTAGCCTCATCGCCTACTCTTTGCTATCTCCAGCTGCCATTTGATTTTTAGCGTGCACAACGTGCACAAGGCACCTCCTGTTTTTCTTCCTTATTAGAGACAGCTGATTATTCCATGTCACTATCTAACACTTCAGCTGCGGTATGAAATCATTAGAAATAAATTATTCAGTTAGAAATCAACACTATGCTATGATTCAAACCTTCCTCTTCTGTTGCCCTTTATCCCCCATTGGGACATAGGTAGTCAACCAAACCACCACAAGCCGTCCTATCTGTTGCTATCTCTTGCAGCTTCTGATACCTCTTTCCGGTATTATTCGTTTCCGTCTGTAATTTTTATCCCCGTGTGTTTTTAGTTAACCCGCTATTTTGTTTGCCTAGTGAATTCCAGACAAGAGAATGTCTAGTTATAGTGTCTTCGGGTTTTCTCAGTGTGTGTCCTATCAAGGGCCTGCATCTTTTCCTCGCCTCTTGGTTCACTGAATGTTTTTTCCCCCCGCTCATTCGCTTTCAATCTAAGCGTAGTCCATACATACTACAAACAGTAGCACTGGACTGAATTTTGCGTGTGGCTTAGCTTTCCCTATTACCAATGTCCCTCGCCATCAGGCGAACCCATTGCGACTTCAAAGGTACTTGTAATTTACGTTCCCAGGTCAAGGACGAGAAGTCAACATTTTAGACCAACTGTCCGGTTGAGTGTTGAACCCCTTACCTCGGCATCAGCACACCGAGTATTTAAGAACGTGCGTTCCTATCCATTCGGCCAGGATGACTTCTGGTTCACTGAAATGTGTTTATTTCTGTCTATGAGCTCTATATTGGTGATTATGTCACAGCTTTTTATTCCCACTATTCTGCTCAGGCAGCAGTTAGTGAATGATTGTAGTTTATTAGTAATACATTCCGTCGTTCTCCAACTTTCTGACCCGTACAGTAGTATCCACTTAACATTGTAGTTACACATTCTAAATTAGGATTCAAACCTAGTAACTGCCCATTCTGAGGTGAACACCATAACTTCTAAGCCTCGTCTCCCTTCATTCACAATGTTTTAATCACGAGAATGTGCAATGTTAGCTCACTCTATACCAATAAACTCACCGTGCGTTGATTAGTTACTCATGTTATTACCAAAATACATTTTCTCTTTTCACCTTTTCACTTTATCGGTACTTTTACCTTGGATGTTACTGTTGCATGGTCGCGAGGTTTACTGCGCTTGTGTTTAAAATTCCGGTGCGCTGAAGGTCGATGTTAAGCATTCAATCCATACATCGGCTAGAGACTTGGGCTTAAATGTTGGCATCTTGTTCAGTAAGCAATGGCAAACTCATTCATTCATTCATTCAGTAGCATGTCCTTTGCAGAACCTCGCTCCTATAACAACCTTCCGGAAAACGTATCGGTCATAAGCATGATGTTCCGCGTCCGGCATACCCATCTGGAGATTATCTACCACATCCTGCAAACTACTGAACGTAAAATTACCTATTAAATCAACCTGGGGTTTGGGGTTGATCGCAACGTACTGCAAACAGCATGCAACATTTTAGGTTAATGTTCATGTGTATGTTTCTTCTTCAGTCCTGGATAGTCATCACTTTAATTTCGTCTGTCCTTGACGTCTGTTGTACAATTAGAAACTCCATGACTGAATGTGTTGTTCATGAATAGAATATTGTATGAGAGAAGCAGCCTGAAGGTAGCTTTTCTATGTTGTCATAGAACAGAGATTGTGTAGTCTTCAAGCGCTTCCTTCTTGTGCAGCTTCATTCTATTTACGTGAAATATTTATCATTGCGTGTCTCGGTATTGTCGCGCTATAGCATACGTCGGCCTGATAACAAAGACAGATCCCTCTTCTATTGTCTGCTTCTTCGTTTTCTTCTTCTTCTTCTTCTTCTTCTTCTTCTTCTTCTTCTTCTTCTTTCTCCTGTTCCTCTTCTTCCTCTCCTCTTTCTTCTCCCATTCTTCCTCTTCCTCTTCCTTTACTTCTGTCTTCTTCCTCTTCTTCTTCTTCTTCTTCTTCTTCTTCTTCTTCTTCTTCTTCTTCTTCTTCTTCTTCTTCTTCTTCCTCTTCTTCTTTACTTCTTCTTCTTAACCCATCCTTCCTCTTCATCTCCTACTTCCATTAATTATTCTGCCCATTCTTCTTCTTCTTCTGCTCCTGTCTCTTTCTGTATCTTCTTCTTAGCAACATTCTTCTTCTTCTTCTTCTTCTTCTTCTTCTTCTTCTTCTTCTTCTTCTTCTTCTTCTTCTTCTTCTTCTTCTTCTTCTTCTTCTTCTTATTCTTCTTCTTCTTCTTCTTCTTATTTTCTTCTTCTTCTTCTTCTCCATCCTCATCCTACACCTCAGGGAAGCAGTATATTTACCCTAAGCCTTGATGTACTTGGACAAACTGAAGTCAGTAGTTTCTCCTTGACGTAGTGCTAATGTGTAGACTAGCCTTAACACTTATTGCGCCTGAAGCTGGTGCAGAATGTACTTCAGTACGATTTGAAGCAGGAAAGTGTGAAATAGGCGCAGAGGATGATGAAGAGATGGACGGCGTAGCTTTAATTTGACCTGTTTAACGTAATGTACACTGATAATTCATCGGCTTCTCTCACTCTCTCTCTCTCTCTCTCTCTCTCTCTCTCTCTCTCTCTCTCTCTCTCTCTCTCTCTCTCTCTCTCTCTCTCTCTCTCTCTCTCTCTCTCTCTCTCTCTCTTTCTCACTCGTTAACGGTTTCTGTTGCTAGGATACCAGACAGAATCACAAAGGGTATTAACAAACGCTAACTCTGGATTTCGAAGTGAAATTTGTTATGGGTTTTTCAAGTCACTAAATTTAATGTTACCACCTCCAACATCCATCTTGAACAAAAAATGGGAAATTAATTTTATTCAACATTTTTTACTCTTCTTAATAGGCATGTAAAACGATGACTAGATGACTATACAAGAAAGTGTACCAGGAAACCACAAAAGAGGAAGACAACAGCGTACACGGATTCAAGATGTGGTCGATAACCTACACATTATAGCAACACAGACTGATGGACACAAACTTCGAAATTTTTTTTATTTATTAAGAGAAGTTCTGCACAGGATAAACAACTGGAAGTTGACCATTATGACGATAATGATGATGAAGATGATGATGACGACGACAACGACGATGATGATGATGATTAGACAAGGCAATTTCAAAAAGTCACCTTTCACGCTGGAGCATCAATTATTCCTCTCCACAACGCTTGGCGGCAAAAAAAAAAGATGATGACAGAGATGATGATGATGATGATGATGATGATGATGATGATGATGATGATGATGATGATGATGATGATGATGATGATGATGATGATGATGATGATGACGACGACGACGACGACGACGAACACGACGTGGGTGGGGGAGGGGGCATTGACATCTAATATATGACATGTTTCAATCATTTATAACAGTTTCGAAGTGAGAGAGGAAACAAGAGATGATTGTGAAAACAAAAATAACGCAAATATCGAAGAACACAATCATACGAAAAGAGATTTGCAGTGCATTTTAAGGGGAAAAAAGAGCGAAAGAAAACTAGAGAAATAAAATATAATCAATCTCCAAGAAAATAGTCTTCTGAAGAGAGGCTTCGGTGTGTTTTGAAAGGAAAAGGGGAACACGCCAAAACTAGGGTAAGAAAATAACGAGCATTTCTAAGAAAGACAACTAATCGAATGTTAGGCTGGCATTTGTAAAAGGAAATGTGACCCTTGGCTTCCAATCATTCATCTTCTTTTAAAACAAAAATACTATTTTTGCCTTGTTCAATCTCAGGATACGGACTATTTATTACATGTGATACTTACAAAGTTTCTTGTATAAAAATACTATACTTGGTTGGCATTTAAATACCAAGGCCCTAACAGTTGTAATCGTTTTTGTTTTAGTTGTACCGCTGTTTATACTTCACCTCGACACCGCAAGGTACAAGAGGAACAAGATGAGATGAGATGAGATTTAATTCTAGTTTATGCAGTTCAATTCTCATTATCATCATCAAGGGGAACAAGAGGTGGAATCGCATACACAGCTATGTAGACAAAGTTACAAAACAGACGAGGATATGAAAATAAGAATACCACACGAGAAGGGGATCTTTCATGGCACCAGGAAATTAGTGGAAATGAAAAGACATTAAATCGTGTACGAAACAAGGAATTGATTGAATGATTGATTGATTTAGGAACCGACATCACAGCATTCGGGGCATTCCTATAAGCGCTCCGTCCCCATCCTCAGCAGCCAGCGAAGAGTTCCAACATTAATAGTTTACTCTAGTGTCATACAAGAACTGCCATGTGAATCAAAAACATCGAGAGCGATTACATGAATTGCTGATAATGACATACGCCAGGCAATACATCTAGCAACATACTGTTTGTGGCTTCTCTGTTTAAATTCACAAAAGACACACATTGTCTTGAAATACTAATCGACTATAATGATGTTGGTGTATGTGCAGAATAGAAGGACTAAAATGGTCAAACAGAATCACTAATGTGCCAACTAAATAAACAATCGTCGTTGAATCAAGAGTGGAGAAAATATGTCGCCACTGACAGACACACATTGAGATATCCTACTATAGTGAGTTCACAAATGTTTGCCCTCATTCACGTTCAATGTTTTTAAACTATATGTTGCGTCTTTATAAATTTTTTCCTGCCGTCATATATTTACTCCAACCCGAGGAATGTGTCTTTGATAGGTACAAAGGCAACTGACATCATGGAAAGCGGCCAAACTTCTTTGATGTTTTGGCGAAAATGAATTGAATTCACGCTAACAAACTTGTTTTACAGGCACGTCAATTCGGGTAATGACCTCTGAACACTTCCGTTCCTCTATGTGACGTGCTTCTCATAAGGGAATTCCCATGCCCAACGGCGAATATTCATTATTGAAATTTGATGTTTCCGCGTGAAGATGTAATACATGTCATAATATGCACTTAATCTCTCACCCGTGAAGTATATACTGCATATAAATAAACATTGAGATCTGCTGTAAAATCTCTAGAACAAAAAAATGGGGGGGGGGGGGGGGTTTACATAATGATAAGGTTATATGCTAAATATCCCAATTTTCCCTCAGTTGGTTACTGAGTTATGGACTTTTATACAAGGGTAAACATTTGTTAACAAACTATAATAGTATAACTAGAAATTCCTTCCTCGTGAACCCACAGAGCTAAAGAAATAGAGGAAGACATGCAAATACATGGAAAAGAGAATTATAGACAGAGATGGATCATATGGGGAGGAAAAGGGAGGCGCTGACGGAGACAGTAAAAGATAAGGCAGACGATTTTAGTTGGCTGAGAGCCTATGCTGCATTGGCAGATAAAAGACAGAAGACGAGGAAGAATATCTCTGATATATCAATCCATCAGCATCCCTGTTTTCCATGTCTTTTAAAGAATTTTACTGCCGTATACAAAAACAAAAGTCTGAAGTATTGAAAGTCGAGACGATCGCTTTCATTACACTGGTTTTATCACATATGGCTCGGTCACTATCCGCAGGGCGGCTGCCGAAAGCGTCGCACAAAGTACGAACTCCGTCTTTCCAGCGACGACTCTCAGGAGTCTCCGACAAACATTCACTCGTGAACCAAAAGACGTAGCCCGGAATAGAACCAACAACCTTCGGAGCGCGAGGCAGACAGCTTGACCACTTCGCCACGGAGACTAAGGCAAATGGAACAATAAGTCAGACTGTATTCCCATAAGATGGTCGAGCCACACTAGATGGGTGTTGTTATAAGTATTCTGTAAGGATAGTGCTGAAATGTTAATGAGAACCTGTTCAACTGTACGGCAGTTATTCCTCGAATGTGAACAAACACTTTGGGACAACCTTTGAAGCATCGGAGATGTGCTTTAGGAGACTACTGTTGCTGATATCTCTGACTGCCTCTAAAATCCTGTCTAGAATAGTCTAATGAAAGCAGAATATTAATTTACAGCTATAAGAAATAGGCACACAATTTTCTTTGGTCACTTAAAGAGAAGAGAGGCATTGGAAAACATTGTGACAACTGGAAAGATTAACGTCAAGGACTGAGATCTATGGAGATACATACATTTTCACATGATAATGATGATCATGATGAACTATTCTGTACACGATCCTGTTGTTGTCACAGCATTTTGTTTTAATTCTAGTGCATTTATCAAAGCTGCATACATGATTGAGAGGATAAGCACTGCAGATGCTAACATTAGCAGCATGAATAACAATGTCACTCCAAATACAGAAGAGAGATCACTAAGTAGCGAAACATATGCTTTGTCTCGTTCTAATATTAGCATGCATTGTTCCACTGCCTGGTCCGAATGGGTCCCCGCTGACCGTGACCCTGTATTGGCCACCAGTGTACGACAATAATTGGGGCTTTTCAAAATATCTGCTGCATTCAGTTTGTGGGCTAATTGAAGATCTTCACTGTTGTCTATTCTCCCTCATTGTCGTAAACAAGCGCTGTGCACATAGTTGTTTCTGCAAACAGCAAATAAGAAGAAAACGAGAAATCAATATTCTCACAGTGTTACTAATCACGTTTATGGCATGTGCCAACAGTGCCATTTCATTCAAGCACACTTAGTCTTGGCACAATAAATATTACATCTCAAACGCATATTTTATGATGACACTGCTTGAATGTCAGTTTAACATTAACTCGACTAAGCTTGGCGATAAATTACTAGTGGTCAACTGACACCACGGTTCGTGGGATTTCAAGGCGCTGATAAATTAAACAATTCACAGGGAAAAACCTGTATAAACTGCATGCCCCAATTAGCAGTTAACTCATTTTTGTCTCCCTTTTTAAAGTATAATGTTTTTGCAAGATTATTTCCCTTTCACGGCAGTCGTTCGTTTTATAAAAGCAACGTTCATTTTTCAATAGACAGTCATCAACATCATGAGTCATGTCGATAAATGTGGACGGTCATGATTTGCCATCACGCATGATCACCAGAGTCCAGAATCAGGTCTGTGTTCTTGTCTCGATTATGTCATTGGGATAAGCCATCCACCTATACCTTTCCTTTGCTCTTTTCTCATCAATTGACAGTATAAAAGGATTTAAAACCACAATGTTTTTGTGTAAGGGAAATGTAAAACTCCAAGAACGAAAAGTCAGTGCTTGAGCAAATATTTTCAAACTTCCATGTCGATAAGCCAGTATTTGTGAACGGTAACGGTTATCGAATAGTTTATTCCATTATTTTCTAGTCATTCTTTAAAAATATTATCTTTATAACAATGTTCTACATTAAAATATTTCTCTACATAAGACTTGTAAATAGCTAACTTTTAAACTTTAATATCTGAAAATTCACAGAGAGTTGCAGCCTCTTATTATTATTATTATTATTATTTATTATTATTATTATTATTATTCCTACCCTGTCAGGCGTGACTATGAATATATCCATCGAAAGCAGCAGTCAACTTGATCGTATTGACATCCCCGTGGTCTCTCCTCAAATAGCGCGGCTGTAGACCAGCAGAATACTTGACTTTACCGGACATTTAAGAACGAGCATACTTATCTATTTGCTGACCTCATATGGTTCTGTAACTGCCAGTCCTGTACTAAACTAAATATTTGGGAAATCAGCACTTCCTGGAAGAGTTTATGTTGTTGGGTTAGAATCGGGTTGTAGTCTTCCGTGTCATCCCTAGTGTTGAGCTGAATACATATTCGTCTTTTCGGATAAGAAGTTAAAATTGAAGGCTCTGTGAGCGTGGTGCATATTAAAGATTTCCTAAGGGTTTCTACTCTTTGAGACAAGCGATAATTTTATCGCTATCCGGGCAACATTCTAAGATCAATCCACAATAAAGTATTCATAACATGTAAATCTGCTTTGTCGGTGCAGAATACACTAGGAAGTCGCCATATTAATTGCCCCAGAATACGATTATCGAATTTTCAGACTTAGATTTCTGGAGATGTTGAAAACATGTGGTAAAACCTAAACATGATACAAACTGGCATTAAACGAGATAGAAGTACACAAGATAATAGAAGTACACATGGTAGAAACTAGCGCAAGACGAAATAGAAGTACATAGTATAATATACTTAACATGGTACAAACTAGCGTTAAGCGAGACAAAAGTACACAGTCATTAAAAATACACCCAATAGAAGATAGAGGACCCATTCCTACTCCTTGGGACGCATTAGGTAAATAGTACTAACCCTATATTTTCATAAACCAATCGGTATTCGATGTTCGTGTCAGTATCACGCCGGCCAGCTGTACTTATCTGAATGTGTCCTGGGAACAGCTGTAGGCTGGGTCGACCAGTGAGCTCTGGTCAAATTTTGTTTTAAATCCCAGCCTCGGGGAGAATTCGTACACGTGACCTGGAGACTGGCATGTGAGCTTGCTAGTCACTGGGCTACCATGACCTCCCCCCCCCCCCCCACCCCCACCGGCTCCCATACCAAGACGTTAAAACCCAGCGTGACACGCTCTGCTGCCAAATAGGTCGCAGGTAAGCGGGGTTACGAATCGCGTCCGCCAAACCTTAGCCACGAAGACGGCTTTTTTCTATTGTACGTATGACAATTATATAATAATAAGAGACTGCAAATGATCATGTTGGTATTTGTGGCTTAAGAGTGGTGAATGTAGCTTTACAACCCCGACATCATCGTCATCATCATCATGTTCCGTGCCGATAAGCGTGGGCGGTCATGTTTTGCCATCTCAATCAATCACCGTAGTCATGGATCAGCTTTGTCTTCTTGTCTCGACCAAGCCAACCAGGTATTTACTTCTCTGCCTTCCCCTTGTTCTCTTCCCCTTGTTCTCTTCCTCTCGATCTTGCCAGTTGTCACCAAGTTCTCCAATTTATTTCTTCTCATAACGTGACCAAAAAATCTCAACATATCTGATTTGAAATCATCCACAGGCGATTTGGGTACATCGCTTTTTGTTTATTTTCACAATTTTAATAGCGTCAGTCGTTTAGAAAACAATGAAAATAATGAAAGTAAAATTTCCTAGATTATCATAAACAGCAGGTTAATGCTGAAGTTTATTGCGAAGTCATATTTAAACAATGACATGCAACTAACTCATGATCATTGAAACCAAACACCATATATATATATATATATATATATATATATATATATATATATATATATATATATATATATATATATATATATATATATATATATATATATATATATATAGCTGACACTACAAAGTGTGCTCGTTGACTCCTTTCTTGCGATCACGCTTTACTCCTCATTATACAATTTTATTGTATAATCCTCCTCTTTCAAAAGTAATTCCTTTACAAAATATCGCTTTCATCCCAGCCCGCCGGAATGACGCCGGATTCTTCGCTAGTTCCGCTGCTTTGCGCACTTTCATGGACAGGATGCCTTTAATGTAGTTTATCTATCCACTTTCATTTTGTTCGGCCCTGTCTCGTCTTCTACGTATACCTTCCATTACTGTTTCTTTTTTCTGAAGTGGTCAAAGTTCCATATTTTCCTAAGCAAGACACTATTTATGTGCCAGTTTTGTTTTATGTAAAGATGTTGATTACTGTCCATTGCTGTTCTTCTTTCTCAACCACCATTAAGGCTTGAAATGGACGGAGCTACCTATTGTTTTAAACATGACACCGTTTATGTTACAGTTTTGTTCTATTTAAAGATCTTTAGAATGTCGGTATTTTTTTTTCCTTCTTAATTCGCCGTAGTCTGAGGCTGTTTATGTAAATACCAACGGTTTAGTACATCATTATCTTGAATTGTTAATAGTCCTAAGGTTAGTTGTTGGCCCTAAGTGTTGCAAACTTTACTCTTTCTGTACCATCAAACATTTCCATTAATTCATTAAACTGCAGGTATCATTTTACCTTGTCCTCTCAAGATAGCATGTTACTTTGACTCTCTTTCTCCCTCTGCTGTTCATTTCATTCTTTCTATTTAATAATGATATTAGTTTGATTCTACCTGAAAACCAGAGAGTTCTAAACTGTTGCAGCTGTTAGGACAGAAATAGTCAATAACATTTAAAAGCAAATACCAGGTCCTCTCATGTATACGCAACATCGTGGAAAGTGGTGAGAGGCTTGCATGCAAATTGTGTAGATCCGTGGATACATGTAAACTGAACTTAACATAATACGTAAAAATGTCCATCGCCATGGAATGACTGAGGTCATTGCAATAACATGGGTTATAAATATACAGGTATTGATTGACACTCGTAGAAGGCAAAGGAAAGAATTAGAAAGAAGAAGACAGTTCATTTCAATTCCGATTATCATCATTGAGGACCGGACACGTCCACAGATCTTCTCCTAAAACAATTCATCAGTATTAAGCGACTAATTATGCGTAGAACGCCACACAACGGAGAGTTTTTTAACATTGTGTGTAAAAACGCCACACAATGGTGTTTTTTTAACATTATGCGTAGAACGGCCCACAACGAAGAGATTTTAACATTGTGTGTAAAAACGCCACACAACTGAGAGTTTTTTAATATTGTGCGTAGAACGCCACACAACGGAGAATTTTTTAACATTGTGTGTAAAAACGCCACACAACTGAGAGTTTTTTTAACATTGTGTGTAAAACGCCACACAACTGAGAGTTTTTTTAACATTGTGTGTAAAACGCCACACAACGGAGAGATTTTTAACCGATGATGAGCTCCCACTAAACTGGGTACCAGAAAACGTTGTGGGAAGTCAAGCCGTCCGGTGTAACATTGACCATATCACTCATCGAATGACAGTTGGTCTAAAACATAAACATGGTGCCAACTCCGTAAATCCAATATGGGAAATATGGTGAGAAGTGGTCGTGTACTATATAGGGTGTATTTTTAATGACTGTGCAGTGTTTGAAAATATTGCCGGTCCAAGTTTTGTAGTTACCTATTAATGTTGCATGAACTTTACAGAGGGTGAATACAAAACATTGGACCGGCAATATTTTCGAACATTGCACAGTCATTAAAAATACACCCTATAGTTACTTATTCTAGACAACAGAGGAACCAGAGATACCAGCACACAAGGATTTGATCATGTTGTTTCCATATAGTAACGGTGCCTTGCTTAAGGAACAAGTGTTCTTCGACACACAGTCAAACAGACACACATTTAAATAACAGGTGTCATCATAAACTAGGCCTAGCATTCAACATATTTGCTATGCGTCTCAATCAATACCTATATACTTATGTCTCATGTCCCTTTTAACTATTAGAAGCGATTCATTGGTTCAAAATGAGTTATGTTCCAGACAACTTACATAGTTCGTGTTTAAACATGTATCGTGTGCGTATTCATGTGTGTATGGGGTTCATGCAATTGTAGTTCACTGCACAAATAAACATATGACTGCAAATGCTCATATGTAACATGAAACATAAATTATAGTTTAAATTCTAAACTACCAACAACATGTTTATTTACGGCAGAGCCACGAATGTCAGCATTAATTCTTGTATAGTTGATTTACTGCCCAATGTTTTACTTCACAATGTGTAGTTTCTGACATGTGATCATAAACTCTGTTGACATGTCTGAAGTTATAATTTCCAGCACAGATGTTGTCTTATGAACAATGCAAGTAACCATCTTCGCATTTTGACATTTGTTTTGTTATATTTGAAGAACATTGTGTTAATAACTGCAAAGCCATAACGTATGTTTATCAAACACTCAGAAATGTGATTAATCTGCATGTTTATGGTGTCCATAAATAAAGTTGTTCGTTTTGTGCGCGGAGAGAAAAAGCATTCTTTCTCATAGAAATGTCTACTCACCTGTTTATAGAAACATCTGCTCATGTCTATGGGAATATTTATTCTCTGTTCATACGACGTCTACTCGTCTATTCCTAGAAACATTTACTCATCTATCCCTAGAAAAATCTACTCTTCTGTCCATAGAATCATTTACTTATCTGTTCATTAAACAAAATGTACTAATCTATGCCTAGAAACATCTACTCGTCTATCCATAGAATCATTTTCTCATCTGTTCATAAGATTATACTCTCACCTATTCATAGAAGCATCTACTTATCTGTCCATTTAAACATTTACACATCTGCCCATAAAATATTTACTGAATTGTTCATAAGAATCTACTCCTCTATTCCAATGAACATCTACTCATTTGTTCATAGAGATATCTACTATTAATAGAATCATTTATTCATGCATTCCTAGAAACATTTATTCACATATTTTTAACGTCTACTCATCTGTCCATAGACACATTTACTCGTTTGTTCATGCAAAAATCTGGTCATCTGTTCATAGAAATAGCTGCTTATCATTTCATAGGAATATCTACTCATATGTCCATAGAAACATCTGCTCATCTGTCCATGGAAACATCTACTCATCTTTTCATAGAAACATATTCATCTGCACATCGAAACATCTACTCACCTGTCCATTAAACAACTGAAAAATTTGTTCATCTGTCCATTGAAACATTTACTCATCTGTGCATAGAAACATTTACTCATCTTTCTATAGAAACATCTATTCATCTGTTGATAGAAACATCTATTCGCGTATTTAAAGAAACATATACTAATCCCTTCCTAGAAACATCTACTAGTCTGTCAATCACAGATGACAACCATTAATTTAGGCATCTGGGATTGTCACCAGTAGTTTCTTTCATGCTATTATTATGTTTGTAAAGATTATAAAAAATATAGACATAATTCTTCATGGCCGGTCTCTCTGGCCGAGGGGTTACAACACTTTCTCCGTAATCCCGTTTATCACGCAGAGTCTCGTAGCGGACGAGAACTGGGAGCGGTTCGACTCCCGCTGGTGACTTGCGGGATAACTGAGCCGGCCGCTCAGAAAGCAATGGCAAACTACTGAGCGTAATCTTGCCAAGAAATCAACATACAGCTGAAAGATGCTGGTGTTGACAGCGATGTCCAGTAAAGGATATGCAAAACATTATTATAATTCTTCATGAAGTCAAATGTAATTGTGTCTCTGCATTACGTGCACGCAAGTTATCAACAGGATAAGAAGCTGATACAGACATTAATTAGATCAAACTCTCCCCTCTTATTTTAAAAGTACATGCTTATTTGGTATTGAAAACAGGTGGTTGATTTCTGTAGAGCGGATAATGGAATCTGCAAGAACACAAGATATAAACATCAAGCTTGACAACACAGAAAAATACGCAGATACAAGAAAACCTTTAGACCAATTTCTTTGTCAACGGACATTAAAAAAGAATGCTTAGCTGAAAATGCTTAATTACTATCACAATCCCAGAAAAGTAATCAAATAAATACAAACACAACAGAACTGAGTCCGTGTAGAAAGTAAATGAAAGTGAAACACAATATGATAGATTACTTTTTCTTCGAGCGCTCATTCGGATGTGTGTTTAGTTATGGTCGTCATGTTGGCCTACAGCATCCGGTCACGCTTATTGCCAATAAATCCCGATAAAGATATATCTCCATGACAGGATTTCCATATGTCTGACATATTTTATGCAGGGTTTTCCCTGTCTTGCTTCCCCTCCAACTTTTCTGTTGTCACCACATTTCCAGTTCCCTCCTACAAATATATCCAAAGAATATAAATTGCCCACTTCTGATATAGTAACCAGTTCTCTAAGCTCAGTCTGTACCAAATTGCCATCCCATAATTTGACTACAAAATGACGATTGTCTGGTCCGGATGTAGGTGATCAAATGTCTACGAATGTATCATCTAGAAGTGCTTTGGTATCGGTCTTCTTAACTGCCCATGGGTTTCTTAGCATTCTGTGATGAAAAATCTATTCTATAGGTCTATTAGTTTCAATCGCTCAGATCCGTACATATATGACTGTAAGTAGCAATTCATAAGACAATAAAAAACAATATGACTACCTAAGAAGAGAGGGTTGTCGATGAGCAGGCAAGCTGAAAAACATCTAATGGCTGTGGAAATGTGGTTTTTAAGGGAAAATGCAAAGACTGCATAGGACAGATATTAAAAACCAATGAGCAAGTTCTACAAGGGTCAAATGAAAACCGCATAACTGATTATAAAAATTAGACGTTGACAGTCAAAAAAAAAAAAAAAACATTGGCATGTTATGAGAAGAAATAAACTAGAGAAATTGTTGACAACTGGCAAGATTGAGGGGGAAAGAACCAGGGGAAGGCAGAGAAGTAAATACCTGAATGGCTTGGCCACATGGCAAGGCCGGGATCAGAATACAGAGCTGATCCATAACTCTGGTGATCATGTAAAATGATGAAACATGACAGCCCACTTTTAAAGGCATAGCACATGATGATGATGAACAAGAGATGACAGAAGGCTCTGGAAAGACATGATCAACAACACCGCACGGCATGGACTGTAAGAAGCAAAAGAAAGGAGGGGTTAAAGAGCAGTGAGCAAAATAAACAAGATTATTTTAAAACAACAACAACTAACTCGAGGTGTTAATTAAACGATGTATGAAATGAGGAGTAGTTTAAGGTAGGCTAAGGTAGTTCCATAGTAGTTAATACCATTAAGGTGTCAAGTATGTGATCTTCGAATATTGTTTTAAGTTGCATATCCCTTGCAGGACGTTGCAGTCAACACCAGCATTTTCAGCTGTTTTTGATGTCTTGGCAAGATTACGCTCAGTAGTTTGCCATTGCTTTCTGAGCGATCGACTCACATACTCCCGTAAGTAACCAACGCGACGCCTAATCTCGCGCAACTGTGTTCCTCACGTGGATATACGAGATTACGGTGAAAGTCGTCAAATCCTGGGTCAGGGAGACCGGCACCATTCGCATAATTAGGCCACGGCATAATGAGGCGGGCTGGCCATTTTCTCCTTCCTCTCCGCTTTTCCTTTCTCAGACAGTTGCCAGACAATTCCCAGACAGTTCCCACACAGTTCCCAGAAAATTCTGAGTCATATCAGATACCATTTTTAAACTAGGTCGGGTCGACCTCAAGGCCGCACTAACAACAATCCTGCCACTGCTGGGATTTGAACTCGGCCCACTGTCTTGACAGGTAAAGTACACTAACTACGATAGGATGAGTATTAATAACATACACTTGGACAGTTTATTAATCAACATGGGAAGGTTTATACATGGCATATAACAGATATTAATGGCGAATTGATCTAGTCATTATAATCATTGAACATATTTCAATTACAAGCATTTGTATCGTTTTGACTAAGAAAATGTTCCGCGTTACGTTAATGTTTTTATGTGATAGCATGTGAGAAATGTTCATTCGTGTGTTTTAAATAAACATATACGGTTTTAACAAAGAAGTCATTAACATAGACTTGCATAATGAGCTACCTGGAATATGTCGCTGCATCGGATCGTGTATGTAACAGCAGATTTATATATAATATCCAATGGATAGAAGAATTATAATCTGGATGAAATACATAACACATATGGTCATTGATACTGCTCGAATATAGATTATTTGTTATCCCCATTGTAATCGCAAATTCACTTCTAGAAGTATCATTCATTTACTCATTTCACATAGCCGGCACTGTGACTAAGGGACAGTAAACGCGTTTCACAATTCCCCGACATGGCGGGTCACGAGATGGAAATCTGCTGCAGTCGATTTGGAAACAGACCGCCATGCGTTGATTTCCATGGTATGGGCATCGGTCTTTCAGAAAGCATTGACAAACTACTGAAGTATAAATTGCCAAGTAAATCACAAACAGTCCCCAAAATTGCCGTGATTGATTGCGACGTCCTGTAAATTTACATGCAACTAACTGAACTCACTTCACGTGATATATAGGGTGTATTTTTAAATGACTCTGGGGGTTTTTGAAAATATTGCCGTTCCACGTTTTGTATTCACCCTCCGTGGAGTTCATGCACAGTGAAAGGTAAATGTATAACTCAGCAGTGTGCACATGACGAGATGGAACGAAATATTCCACGAAACAGGTTGTGCAACCTATGATTTACGCATGTTTGTTTAAATTCACTAAATGAATAGATTATATTGAATAAACGGTTTGGTTGTCAAGAACAATTGCCTATTTAATTGATACGATGACAGTGTGTATTGGTATTCTACTATTCTCCATGTGTAAATATGTGATCTGGATATCTTAGAGGATTGTACGCTTTCTATTACTTGTTTATTATGGTTATAAATGTTACATAATTACCAGGATATCAGGGGACACTTTATATATTACAATGTGTACATAGAGTACCTTTATTAGTGTTCATGCAGCTGTAACAATGTTTCCTTAAACTGTAGTGATTCTGCAGATATGCTCTCTTGTTTATATAATTCCATGGCGATGAATAAGTTGAGCTAGCAATGACAAGTAGACAGATTTAACATACATGCACTTTAGTCATTCTGCTGTTGAACTGAATATCTGGGGGGAAATTATGTTTAATTAATTTGTGTATTTATACAGAACACGTTTGATTGTTACCAGCTACCATCACCTGATGTACATGTCAATAGCCATGTGTTAATAATTTGTCTTTGTACATATAAATAATGTCTTTCAGTCACGAAGTGTTTTAGACAGTGATTCATTTCGTTGTTCACATGTTGATTCAATCTTTATCAAAACATTCTTGGCACTGTTATCAATGATACATCCTTGCACTTCTCTTCTTGTCTTTGGCCAGTTTACTTCTAGAACTAGCAACTTTAATGTAATGTACATATTTGTATATGTATTTACACGACTAAATACTAGTTGAAGATTATTAGTCATTCAAACTTGTATTAGGTTCTTTGAGCTCCACATTTTCAAGTGTACCTTAATTAAGTATGCCAGCACATAAGAGATTTCATTATGCATGCATTTTAGTTGTAATTTGCAATATATATATATATATATATATATATATATATATATATATATATATATATATATATATATATATATATATATATATATATATATATCCTTCTTTTGTATAATTTATATTTATAATCATCTTGACTTGTACTTGAACTGACTTAAGACATAAATCATGTATTGGAGTCAGATATGAGTATTGCGAGGAGGACATGTACGAACATGCATGAGATAGCAAAAGATAGCAAGGCTTGGAGTGAGTTCGTTGAGTACAATTCTCAATAGGGAATAAGAGACGAAAGTTAAAGAACAAAGCATATACATGCAGATATAAGTGTGCTATCAATACAAAAATTGCAGACTTTTGCTGAAAGATATGTAACTACAATTCTTAATCGCCCTGAAGGGCACAGTTTATCTGTGTCTTTGACATTGTTTGGAAACATACCTGGAGGAGAACACGAGGAAGCCACACATATATTGCATAATAATGCACCTACATGGTGGTTTAAAACATAGCTACAACCCATAGCGGTAGCGAATGAACACTCCATAGTACACAGCCTAGGTTGAATTGAAGAGATCATGTGTTGCTGATGCAACATAATCCCATTCTTGGTATACCTTCTTTACTCCATTGGAAATGTAACACCAATACACCTGGAACAAGACAAGCTGCAGAATCTGCCGGATCAGCAAAGCAATGCTCTGTCCTCCTAACAGAGCTTAAATCCTAGACAAGTTGCCAATCAAGGCATTGGGCCTTATCTGCCTTGTCGTGACATTTAGGTTTTATGTTGCATTTCCTCGCTTGTACCCTGCCAATTGCGCTCCCCTGCCCGAAGCCGATAGCACAATGTGGATTGTTGGGTTTGGTGAGCGTCGCCCAACATTCGGCGCTAACAGAAAGCAGGTAGTACCACATACTGTTATAGGTAGCTCTCTTATCTTACTAAGACTTGGCATGTATATTGTATAAGAGAGCAGATAATTAATTTGTCTGTAAATACCATATGTAATAAAGGGCATTGTACACATACATTATGACTTATGTTGAAGAACTGACGTTACTGGACTTGGGACAAGCCCGTAGAGCAGTGGTTCTCAACCTTTATTGGCCCATGCCCCCCCCCCTTTTCACTATATGTTGAGAATGTCATTCCTCCCCTTTCGTATTTCCTCCCTATAAATTCCCCCTCCCCACCCTGCCCCTACATAGTATACATAAAAATGGAAGCTAACTTTAATAACACATACTAGAACAAGTTTAGACATCTACATAAAACGTGATTTGTGGGTCTATTTACGTTATAAGACGAATATCAGAAGGGCGAGGAATACAGAACCGTAAAGTATGGAGGGAAAAACAATATCAAGTAATCGGTTCTTCGTATTAACGCTATCTTGAAATAATCTTCACTCCTCCCCTGGAAACCCTAAAATTCCCCCCCCCCAGGGGGGAAATTCCCCACCGGTTGAGAACCACTGAGACAGAGGATCAGTGTCTCCTAGCATAGGTCGACGGTTGTGGGTGATGATTGTTCGTGTAAAGCCCTAGTTAGCTACACGTCGGGACCGCCGTCGCTTGCGGTCATGACTTCCATACTCGATTCTCCACTTCAACAGTTCCATACTCGATTCCCATTTTCTTCATTTCCATGCTCGATTTCCCTCTTCAACAATTCCATATTCGATTCCCCCGGTCAACAGTTCCATACTCAATTCCCAGTTTCTACAATTCCATGCTCGATTTCCCACTTCAACAGTTCCGTCATCGATTCCCCATTGCAACAATTCCATACTAGACACCCTGCTCCAATAGCACCATCGAGATAATTCACTAGGTGCCATTTAAGAATTGTCTGAGCTATATCCCCTCTGTTCAACTTCAGTGTTTCAATGATAGGTGCTTTTGGATTTTTGTATTATATTGTTCGTGCCATATCTTTTATACTTCACATCGACACCGCAAGGTACAAGAGGAACATGATGAGATGAGATGAGATGAGATGAGATGAGATGAGATGAGATGAGCACAGAGCTATTAATACAGACATCGTAAAGGAGCTCGGAGTCCATGGGAATATCGATACATGAAGCCCATAAGCGGGCACTCTCCTGCTGTTTATACTTCACATCGACACCGCAAGATACAAGAGGAACATGATGAGATGAATGAGATGAGCATCAGGGTCTACAAGGTGTCGACTGCCCCTGGCCCTGCAGCCAACAGGGTAAGGATCGGCTAGCCTCTCCCAGGAGGGGTGAAAAATGAAAATTAGTAGCCTGCCGATGACCCGCAGACTACATAAGTCAACCCCTGCCTCCACGCGGTGTAGACTGGGAAACCATGACCGCGATGGACTCCCTATGGTCAGACTTTTGTCCTAAAACCTGCGACTGGTCTAGCAAGTCGGCAGGGGATCTTCATACTGCCTCGTAGGAAAACTAAGAATTATAAACAAAGTGACCAAAATTGATAGAGATATGGCAATGTTAATGGACTAAGAGATAGATCAGCGATTCAAAAAATAGACAAAATGAACGTCTGCGGTTTGAATAGTAAATAAGAAGAACTTATAGAAATCATGAAGAGAGGAAAATTGGACTGATAGGAATAGAGGACACCAGAATAAAAGGGGAATGATGCAAGGAGATCCACCAAAGTAACACGTTTGTCTACTCTGGAGTGTAACAGCAAGAAAGGACAAGACACGGTGTGGTAATTGTCATTAACCCACGGCTAGCAAGAGGAATACTAGAAATAAAATATATATCAGAAGGAATCATAACTGTGAGAATAAAACAACAAACAATTACAACATATGTACAAATATACGCACCATGTAATACAAACAACAATGAGCAGGAATGCGAGGAATTCTACGAAATGACGTGCTAAATAAAATAGATAAGCAAGACAGCATCATAGTTATGGGAGACTTCAATGCAAGACTAGGACACAACAGAGCGGGCATGGAAAAACATCTTGGAGCATTTGGAGACCAACATAATGAAAGAAATGATAACGAAAGTAAAGTGATAGAGCTATGCAGCCAACACGACCTCTATATATCAAACACATTCTATAAACACAAAGACTCACAAATATACACCTGATATAAATGGAACGATCTAGATACTTAAAGCCAAACTTATTTTATATTGACAAGAAATAACAGAAAGAGAAATATATTAGATGCAAGGATAGTGTCCAACTTAAGTATGAACAGAGACCACAAAGCAGTCGTTGCCACAATAAGAACCATCAGTAGAAGAAAGCAAAGACCAGGAAAATACATGCCATGCGAATTAGTAAACTTAGAAAACCTCAAATACGGGGCAGTGAGGGAAAATTATGAGAAACAACTACCTGATATCTTTGTAAAATTACATATAGAAAGAAAAACAGTGGAAGAAGAATGGAAGGTGTTCAAATCAAGCATTTTAAATACAGCAAAAATAACATGTGGAAACACGAAAATACGCAAAACACGGATAAAGAAAATAACAAGTTGGTGGAACGCAGAAGTAAAGAAAGCTGTAAAAGACAAAAGGGAAAAATATAAAAAGTAGTCGAAGAGCAAACAGGAATGCGATTACATAGAATATAGAATAGCGAGAAGACATGTGAACAGAAAAATAAAGAGAGAAAAACAAAAAGACTGGGAGGAGTATGAAGAATCCCTTAATAAAAACTACAAGGGAGCAAGTGGAAACTTATACAAAAAGATAAGTGCAATGAGAACCAGAGGAGAACTCTTTGTCCCAACTGAATAAAATAACAGCGAAAATGGAGAACTAATAAGTGAACAAAAACACATCCTAATAACATGGAAACAGTACTTCGAACAACTCTCAACATCCCATCAGATGTCACAGGAATTCAAGAAACCGACACAGATGCCACCGAAGAACTAGAACCAAACATGCTGAAAGAAGAAATTATAGAAGCCGTCAGATTAGCCCCATTCATCACATCACCAAGACAAGATGAAATACCAAATGAACTAATTAAAGCAGCAAGAGAAGTAGGAACAGCATTGCTACATAGACTATTCAACCATGTTTGGGTAGAACAACAGACACCACGAGACTAGGGAAACGCCATAAGTATCCCAATTTGGAAAAACAAAGGCAGCAAAAGAGACTGCACACAATACAGAGGCATTTCACTATTGAGTCATACTTGGAAAATATTTTGCAAAATTCTTGAGAAAAGATTACTAACTACTATAGAACTCCAGCTAAACGAAACACAACTTGGATTTAGGAAAAACAAAGGACGCACAGATGCCATTTTTGCTCTTAGACATAGAAATATCAATCGAATTCTATGAAACACTCTACTTAGCCTTTGTCGACAAAGAAAAGGCATTTGATAGAGTAGATAGAAACAAGCTATGGGAAATTCTTAAACAATATAGAGTGAGTACACATCTAACAAACCTATGTAGAAGCTTATACAACAACAGTGAATGCAGAGTGAGAGCAACTGGAAGACACTCAGAACCCTTCACCATAAGATCTGGAAGTACGACAAGGTTGTGTCCTGTCCCCTCTCTTGTTCATAATATATATAAACAACATATGTAAAGAAACCAGCCAAACAGAGAACGCAAGAACACCTCATGACGAGAACACGGAAGAAGAACCATCTGCAAATCTAACCATTAAAGAACTCCTGTTTGCGGACGACCAATCACTAATAGCAAAATCAGAAGCTGAATTACAAGACCACGTGAAGAGTCTAAATGAAATGTGTAGGGAACATAATGACCAAGTACTACAGGAGACAAATGAAAATCGTAAATTGATTAGAGAAATTAGACGTAGACAGTCAACAATTTTTGGACATGTTATAAGAAGAAACGGATTGGAGAACTTAGTGACAACCGGCAAGATCGAAGGGTATTAGACCAATAGGATGACCGAGAGGAAAATACCTGGATGGGTTGGCCACATGGCATGGACGAGACAGGAACACTGAGCTGATCCACGACTCTGGTGATCGCGTGAAGTGGCAAGTCATGACCGCCCTCGCTTTCCGGCATGGCACATGATTGATTGATTGAGGGAACATAACATGAAAATTAGCACAAGTACAACAGAGGTAATGACTGTAACTAAACAAGAAAAAAGCAAGAACAAGTCACCTAAACGAACATTCCTTGAAACAAGTAAAGAGTTTTGAGTGCCTAGGAAGATTAATATCATCAAATGGCAAATCAGAAGGCAGGATTTAAAATAGATGCAGTAAGGCAAACCAGCTCATTCGGACAAATGGCACCAATGATAAAGAACAAACATGTATCAATAACTACTAAGAAAGCACTTTACAACACAATCTTCCTACCAACTCTATGTTACCAATGCCAAACATGGACAATGACAGAAAAAGAGAAAGAAAAATCACAACAACAGAAATGAGATTCCTGAGAAGAATACTCAATATATCAAGAAGAGATAAGATCAGACATGAAGAAATCAGGACTAAAGTGGGGGTTATAGCTGCAGTAGATTTTATTAGAAGGCAGCAAGTCAAATGGTTTGGCCATGCAAGTAGGTTACCAACTAACAGTATACCACAACAAGCAATGATGTACAGACCAGAGGGAAGCAGAGGAAGAGGCCGACGACGTAAACGATGGACGCAGGGAATAACAGAGTCCATGGGAAAATCGATACATGAAGCCCATAAGCGGGCACTCTCCCACTGTTTATACTTCACCTCGACACCGCAAGATACAAGAGGAACAAGATAAGATGAGTTGAGACGAGCACAGATCTATTAATACAGACATCGCAAAGGACCCTTTCACACATCTTAAGACGCTTCGGGTATATGGTACTAGACTTATAATTGTTATAAATGAATCGATAGTCAGTGGGTGTTGTGGTCAGTATCACGCCGGAATCAAATACAGATATATAGTCTCACTACACCTTTTATGTAGAACACATATGCAAACTTCTTTCTTACTTTGATAACACCATTATGTTTGGAGTACAAAGAATTACTCCAGCAGACGACAGCCATTTGCTGCATATTGCCTCACGATGGACTGTGAAGCACTTCTTTGATGACATCATGTACTTCATTTTTCAATTTTTTTCTACATACAAAGTGTAGTGAGACTTTAAAAACAACCTGTATGTGGGGTTAAAGCCAGCTGCAACTATGGAATGCACTAATCTGGAGCTTCAGGACTATTTCAAGTACCGCAATACTTCGTGAGCTTGACGATACAGAAATCTGGCATTGTCCACGAGTTGCAAACTATATTGTTCGTGCCGTCTCCTTGCTTGAGAGCATTGCTTCACAGCATTTCATCCACTTCCAAGTAATTTCTTTCTTTGCGTGATTTTCTAACGTCAGTTTCTCTTCGTTTTAAGAAATTGTACGCTTGTCATCAGTTTCTCTTCGTTTTAAGAAATGCTATGTTTGTTATCATTATTAAGACTTTCACTTTTAATTGACTTAACGAAATTATTTGACCTCTATTAAGTAATTTAACAGTTGCCATTATTATCACTTTTAGCGATATTCTTAAACTATTCATTGATAATTTAACAACTGCCATTATTAAAACTTTTGTTTTAACATGTTAATGCATCGAGTGACATTAATTTGGGTTCAGCGCCAACTAAACAATTGTTGTCATATACCAGATCATCATCACTGTATACCTACCACACATTTGTTGGATCTTGGTGTTTAAAAGCACTGATATATTTATTGAATACGTTAATTACCAAAGATCCCCCCACACCCACCCCACACCCACCCCAACAGATTGCATTCTGATTTTGTATTTATTTTATACATTTTTACTCGGTTTCGAATAAATCCCGGTTATTGTTTACTTTAAAAATTAACCTAATGAACTAATCACTCGACAAGTAGACAAAAAGGTTGTCGCTGATTCTGTTTTTGCCACCCTTGATAAAATAACTATTGAAACCTAACTACCACCACTGTGCGCGCGCGTGTGTATGTGTCTGTGTTTGTTTGCATGTGTGCGGATGTGTGTGTGTGTGTGTGTGTGTGTGTGTGTCGTGTGTGTGTGTGTGTGTGTATGTGTGTGTTTAAATTATCCGTGCATGTTGATTGTTGATTGTAGAGATGCGTGGAGTCTTTTATACCTCATTGATTACCTTCAGACCTTACAGAATCGTGTGAGGCACACACTAGTTAATATACAACACTGAACACAATCTTTATGCTAGCATTCTTTGTTTCTTTTTTAAAATGTTACTGCAGTTTCATTTTTTTTTTTATTTATTTGCAATGCAATTATTCGTATTCATTAGCATTTTCATTGTCGCATACTTCATTTAATAAAAACATGTATTGTGATGAAGACACGATACGATAGTCCTGGGTGTACATAGTTGACGAAATTAGAACAGAAAATCAGCATGTGATTGTATTGTTACTTATTTAGTTTTAAGATAAGGAAAGTGTTACTTTTTTGTTTCCATAATAAAGCAGAGGGGAGACAATGCCCATAGCCGAATTACAAATCAACAAACCATATTAATACCTGGAACCTGGGGCTCGTACATGACAGTTAAGTCAGAATAAGTTAATGTACAGCAAAGTAAGAGTTCCTTTTCCAAGCCTTGAGGAGTATTTGGTTTGTGTTGCTAACCCCATATTTTGATAGACCCAATCTGCACTCGATGAATGGTGTGATCTATATCACAGCGCCCGACGTACATCCCAGAATGTGTCCCGTGACCCAGTTAAGGCTGAGTGGATCTGGGGACCCACGTCAGTTGTTTATGCCCACCACAGTGGGATTCAAACACATGACCACTCGACAGGAAGGCAGACGTGTTGCATTACCGTAGTTCCCAACGTTAGGATACCAACAGACTGCAAATGATGTACCTCCGCAAACGTTGTTTGCATCTGTGTAATGTCATCTCTCCAACGTTAACAATATTAATCCCCCAACTCCCCTCTCTTTCTCTCTCTCTCTCTCTCTCTCTCTCTCTCTCCCCTCTCTCTCTCTCTCTCTCTCTCTCTCTCTCTCTCTCTCTCTCTCTCTCCTCTCTCTCTCTCTCTCTCATTGTGTTACATTCTTACATTCTTCATCGTACTTCAGTATTCAGTGAAAAATAACTTTTTTCTTTTCATTGAAAAACCCGTGGTGTTCACTGACTGATAAATTGATTCTTTGTTCATAATGCTATTTTAAGTGAAGTTATTTCTTTGTTTTTGAAAAATTAATTTGACATTACCGTGTTAATTTTATGTACCTGATTAAATGCTCACTAGAAAAAGAAAAAAAAAAGTAGTGTTTTATTTTTGTTACAGGAAAGTCAGGGGTCAGCGAGGCCGATGGATTCGTTGCGTTCTTTTTTAACCTTCTTGCACGCTGATGGCAGAGTAGTGGGTTTGTTCCACACACCAGTCAGTCGGACAGTTGAGTTCTCGTTCAGAAAGCAATGGCAAACTTATTGGCACCTTGCTGTCTTGACAGACGATAGTTTGTTACAGTGTGCTTCAAATAAAGCATAATAACTACAACACACGGCGGGAGCGAATGTGACTGATCAGACCAATTCGCGCTGTAATTGTTCGTCTACAATGGATGAATGTGAACACATGGTCATTTTCACCGTCACGCATCATCTTAATCTCACGCGCTCAGTGTGCGACCTATTTGCAATCATTTTTTCCTTTGTCTTTATTCCATTTCTGATATTTGCCCTCCGAGCAAAACGTTCGACGGCGACTTGTTCCCGATGTACATTATCAATGTCTTTATCAATCATGTCCCGCTTACATTTATCTTTGTATTGTAGTAGAGACCGACCTCCGGAGCTCTTACCCATCTGCAATTCACACACAACAATGTCCTTTGGTATTCTACCATAATCCAATCTCCTAACGTGTCATGTCCATCTAAGTCTGCGAAGACTGAGTATGGAACAAACCGTCACACAACCTGATCTTTCCAATACTTCAGTATTTGTGATATTATCTTGCCAATTAATGCCAAGTATTCTTTGCAGCGCCGAATCAGCGCCGAATGTTGGGCGGCGCTTACCAAACCCCACACCCCACATTGTGCCAACGGCTTCGGGCGGAAGAGCGCAATTGGGAGGGTACTAGCCTTATCCTGGTGCGAGGAATTGCAACCCAAAGACAAGATAAGTCATGGTAGGGCAGACCAGGCCCTAAGCCTTAGTTGGCAGCTGGTCTAGGATCGAAGCTCCGACAGGCGGACAGTTAGAGCATTGCTTTGCTGATCCGGCAGCTTCTGCAGCTTGTCTTGTTCCAGATGTTTTAGGTGTTAACTTTCCTCTGGAGTGAACTAGGCTGGCCGAGAGAGGGATCATGCTGCATGGGCAACACATGGTTTCTTTATTTTAGCCCAGGCTTTGTGCTATGGAGAGGCAATAACTCCATCCCCGGTCTTAACCTGTCTCGGAATCAAAGCGAGAGGCAACTGTTACACTACAGCCCTTGATTGATAGAAGAAGAAAGCTCTCTTTAAAAGACAATGAAAGACCAACGCGTAACACTGAGTGAGCTGAAGCAAGCGAAGAAGGATGTACAAAAGGCTCCCGGCAGTGTGCGAATGACTAGGATTGTAACAAAAAAAAAAGGCTTCGGGTATATGGTACTAGACTTATAATTGTTATAAATGAATCGATAGTCAGTGGGTGTTGTGGTCAGTATCACGCCGGAATCAAATACAGATATATAGTCTCACTACACCTTTTATGTAGAACACATATGCAAACTTCTTTCTTACTTTGATAACACCATTATGTTTGGAGTACAAAGAATTACTCCAGCAGAAGACAGCCATTCGCTGCATATTGCCTCACGATGGACTGTGAAGCACTTATTTGATGACGTCATGTACTTCATTTTTCAATTTTTTTTCTACATACAAAGTGTAGTGAGACTTTACAAACAACCTGTATGTGGGGTTAAAGCCAGCTGCAACTATGGAATGCACTAATCTGGAGCTTCAGGACTATTTCAAGTACCGCAATACTTGATGAGCTTGACGATACAGAAATCTGGCATTGTCCACGAGTTGCAAACTATATTGTTCGTGCCGTCCCCTTTGCTTGAGAGCATTGCTTCAGAGCATTTCATCCATTTCCCAAAATAATCTCTTTCTTTGCGTGATTTTCTATCGTCGTTTCTCTTCGTGTTAAAAAATTTGTACGTTTGTCATCAGTTTCTCTTCGTTTTAAGAAATGCTATGTTTGTTACCATTATAAGACTTTCCCTTTTAATTGACTTAACGAAATTATTTTGACCTCTATTAAGTAATTTAACAGTTGCCATATTATCACTTTTAGCGATATCTTAAACTATTCATTGATAATGTAACAACTGCCATTATAACACTTTTGTTTTTAACATGTTAATGCATCGAGTGACATTAATTTGGGTTTCAAGCGCCAAATAAACAATTGTTGTCATATACCAGATCATCATCACTGTATACCTACCACACATTTGTTGGATCTTGGTGTTTAAAGCACTGATATATTTATTGAATACGTTAATTACCAAGATCCCCCCCCCCCCCCACACCCACCCCAACAGATTGCATTCTGATTTTGTATTTATTTTATACATTTTTTACTCGGTTTCGAATAATCCCGGTTATGTTACTTTAAAAATTAACCTAATGAACTAATCACTCGACAAGTAGACAAAAAGGTTGTCGCTGGTTCTGTTTTTGCCACCCTTGATAAAATAACTATTCAAACCTAACTCCTACCACTGTGCGCGCGTGTGTGTATGTGTCTGTGTTTGTTTGCATGTGTGCGGATGTGTGTGTGTGTGTGTGTGTGTGTGTGTGTGTGTGTGGTGTGTGTTGTGTGTGTGTGTGTGTGTGTTTAAATTATCCGTGCATGTTGATTGTTGATTGTAAAGATGCAAGGAGTATTTGATACCTCATTGATTACCTTCAGACCTTGCAGAATCGTGTGAGTCACACACTAGTTAATCTACTACACTGAACACAATCTTTATGCTAGCATTCTTTGTTTCTTTTTTAAAATGTTACTGCAGTTTCATGTTTTTTTTAATTATTTGCAATGCAATTATTCGTATTCGTTAGCATTTTCATTGTCGCATACTTCATTTCATAAAAGCATGTATTGTGATGAAGACACGATACGATAGTCCTGGGTGTACATAGTTAACGAAATTAGAACAGAAAATCAGCATGTGATTGTATTGTTACTTATTTAGTTTTAAGATAAGGAAAGTGTTACTTTTTTGTTTCCATAATAAAGCAGAGGGGAGACAATGCCCATAGCCGAATTACAAATCAACAAACCATATTAATTAATACCTGCAACCTGGGGCTCGTACATGACAGTTAAGTCAGAATAAGTTAATGTACAGCAAAGTAAGAGTTCCTTTTCCAAACTTTGAGGAGTATTTGGTTTGTGTTGCTAACCCCATATTTTGATAGACCCAATCTGCACTCGATGAATGGCGTGGTCTAATATCACAGCGGCCGACTGTACATCCCAGAACGTGTCCCGTGACCCAATTAAGGCTGTGTGGATCTGGGGACCCACGTCAGTTGTTTATGCCCACCACAGTGGGATTCAAACACATGACCACTCGACAGGAAGGCAGACGTGTTGCATTACCGTAGTTCCCAACGTTAGGATACGAACAGATTGCAAATGATGTACCTCCGCAAACGTTTGCATCTGTGTAATGTCATCTCTCCAATGTTAACAATATTAATCCCCCAACTCCCCTCTCTTTCTCTCTCTCTCTCTCTCTCTCTCTCTCTCTCTCTCTCTCTCTCTCTCTCTCTCTCTCTCTCTCTCTCTCTCTCTCTCTCATTTTGTTACATTCTTACATTCTTCATCGTACTTCAGTATTCAGTGAAAAATAACTGTTTCTTTTCATTGAAAAACCCGTGGTGTTCACTGACTGATAAATTGATTCTTTGTTCATAATGCTATTTTAAGTGAAGTTTTTTCTTTGTTTTTGACAAATTAATTTGACATTACCGTGTTAATTTTATGTACCTGATTAAATGCTCACTAGGAAAAAAAAAAGTAGTGTTTTATTTTTGTTACAGGAAAGTCAGGGGTCAGCGAGGTCGATGGATTCGTTGCGTTCTTGTTGAAACTTCTTGCACGCTGATGGCAGGGTAGTGGGTTTGTTCCACACACCAGTCAGTCGGACTTCAGAGTTGAGTTCTCGTTCAGAAAGCAATGGCAAACTTATAGGCACCTTGCAGTCTTGACAGACGATAGTTTGTTACAGTGTGCTTCAAATAAAGCATAATAACTACAACACACGGCGGGAGCGAATGTGACTGATCAGACCAATTCGCGCTGTAATTGTTCGTCTACAATGGATGAATGTGAACACATGGTCATTTTCACCATCACGCATCATCTTAATCTCACGCGCTCAGTGTGCGACCTATTTGCAATCATTTTTTCCTTTGTCTTTATTCCATTTCTGATATTTGCCCTCCGTGCAAAACGTTCGACGGCGACTTGTTCCCGATGTACATTATCAATGCCTTTATCAATCATGTCCCGCTTACATATATCTTTGTATTGTAGTAGAGACCGACCTCGGGAGCTCTTACCCATCTGCAATTCACACACAACAATGTCCTTTGGTATTCTACCATAATCCATTCTCCTAACGTGTCATGTCCATCTAAGTCTGCGAAGACTGAGTATGGAACAAACCGTCACACAACCTGATCTTTCCAATACTTCAGTATTTGTGATATTATCTTGCCAATTAATGTCAAGTATTCTTTGCAGCGCCGAATCAGCGCCGAATGTTGGGCGGCGCTTACCAAACCCGACACCCCACATTGTGCCAACGGCTTCGGGCGGAAGAGCGCAATTGGGAGGGTACTAGCCTTATCCTGGTGCGAGGAATTGCAACCCAAAGACAAGATAAGTCATGGTAGGGCAGACCAGGCCCTAAGCCTTAGTTGGCAGCTGGTCTAGGATCGAAGCTCCGACAGGCGGACAGTTAGAGCATTGCTTTGCTGATCCGGCAGCTTCTGCAGCTTGTCTTGTTCCAGATGTATAGGTGTTAACTTTCCTCTGGAGTGAACTAGGCTGGCCGAGAGAGGGATCATGCTGCATGGGCAACACATGGTTTCTTTATTTTAGCCCAGGCTTTGTGCTATGGAGAGGCAATAACTCCATCCCTGGTCTTAACCTGTCTCGGAATCAAAGCGAGAGGCAACTGTTACACTACAGCCCTTGATTGATAAGAAGAAGAAAGCTCTCTTAAGAGACAATGAAAGACCAACGCGTAACACTGAGTGAGCTGAAGCAAGCGAAGAAGGATGTACAAAAGGCTGCCAGGCAGTGTGCGAATGACTATTGGATCAAGTTATGTGAGTCCATTCAAATCGCAAGTGATAAGGGAAACATCAGAAGCATGTATGAAGGGATAAAGAAAGCCTGTGGTCCAATGATCAAAAGAAGTGCACCGCTGAAAACCTTGACTGGAGAAATCATTACTGATAAGAAACAGCAGATGGATAGATGGATCGAGCACTATTTAGAGCTTTACTCAAGTGAGACCAAGCTGGCGGATGATGCCCTCAACGCCATAGAGGCCCTGCCAACACCTGACCACCTGGACACACTTCCCACTATAACAGAAGTTAAGTGTATCAAAAGGCCAGGGTCAGGGATATGCACTACTGACGAGCTCAAATGAGGGCGAAACTCGAGTATAGTGCTTCCATATTGATGTGGATAGGCCTTAGGTTCATACCAGAATGCGATCGGCGTTGCCAGTAGTGGGTTGTGCTCAATATTTAAATTTCAAATCCCGAAGCAACCACATAATCAATTGATTATTGCTCACTGGATTTAGGAGGCCTGGTGTTCCTTGCCAGTGAGAAGTCCTGATCGTTCGGGTCCCATCGATTGACGGACGTCGGTCGCGGCGATTGGGCAATCTTGAGCATAGCCTACGATGGGTAGCGTTGTGATGTTCTGTTGTGATAATTTGGTGTGTCCAGTGTGTGCCGCGTAGTTACACACCCGCTTCACACGCGTGATCCGGGACTGTTTCCGGATCCGGTCAGGGATATGCACTACTGACGAGCTCAAATGAGGGCGAAACTCGAGTATAGTGCTTCCATATTGATGTGGATAGGCCTTAGGTTCATACCTCGTATGAACTGGCGTTGCCAGTAGTGGGTTGTGCTCAATATTTAAATTTCAAATCCCGAAGCAACCACATAATCAGAAGTTAAGTGTGCTATAAATGAGCTTGCATCTGGCAAGACTCCAGGTAAGGATGGGATTCCAATAGAGGTGATCATGAGTGGGCAAGACACCCTCGCTCTACAGATCCACTAGCTAATAGAGCTATGCTGGCGAGAAGGACAAGTCCCACAGGATTTTAAAGATTCAAACATCATAACGCTGTACAAGAACAAGGGAGATCGGAGCGACTGTAACAACTATAGGGGTATCTCACTTCTATGTATTGTTGGGAAAGTATTTGCCAGAATTGTCCTGCGCAGACTTCAAGTCCTGGGAGATCAAGTCTACCCCGAATCACAGTGCGGCTTCCGTCATAACTTGTCTACCATTGATATGATATTCTCATTGCGACAGATGCAAGAAAAATGCCGGGAACACAATCAGCCACTGTTTATTGCCTTCATCGACCTCACAAAGGCATTCGATTTGGTCAGTCGTGAGGGTCTGTTCAAAGCACTAAAGAAGATTGGCTGTCCACCAACTCTTCTGTCCATTGTGGAATCGTTCCACACAGGCATGAAGGGTATAATCAAGTTTGATGGCTCAACTTCAGAAGAGTTTGAAATCAAGAGTGGAGTTAAGCAAGGTTGTGTACTAGCCCCCACCCTCTTTGGGATATACTTTTCACTTCTACTGAAATATGCCTTTCGTGATCAGGATGACGGTATATACATTCACTCACGCTCAGATGGTGGCCTCTATAATGCTCAGAGATTGAAGGCCAAGACCAAAATTAGCAGGGTACTAATCAGAGAGTTGCTTTTTGCGGATGATGCTGCGATTACGACCCACTCTGAGGAAGAATTACACCATCTACTATCTGCATTCTCCAATGCTTGTTCTGAATTTGGTTTAACAATTAACAAAAAGAAGACACAGATTATGTCACAAGGTGCACATGGTGTACCATCAATCTTTATTGACGACGCCGAACTGGAGATAGTAGACCATTTTACATATCTAGGATCAGAGGTAAATAGCAAATTATCCCTCGATCAGGAAATCAACATCAGGATTGGCAAGGCAGCAACAACAATGAACATGTTAGCAAAAAGAGTCTGGGAGAACAGGAAGCTTACTGCCAAAACAAAAGTCCTCGTCTACCAAGCCTGTGTCCTTAGTACTCTTCTTTATGGCAGTGAAACCTGGACAACTTACTCACGCCAAGAGAAACGTTTAAACAGCTTTCATATGCGGTGTCTGCGAAGAATACTTGGTATTAAGTGGCAAGACAAAATCACAAATACTGAAGTATTGGAAAGATCAGGTTGTGTGACGGTGTATTCCATGCTCAGTCTTCGTAGACTTAGATGGATATGACACGTTAGGAGGATGGAAGATGGTAGAATACCAAAGGACATCTTTTTTGGTGAATTACAGACGGGTAGGAGATCTCAGGGTCGGCCTCTACTACGATACAAAGATGTGTGTAAGCGGGACATGATTGATACAGGCATTGATAATGCACAATGGGAGCACATCGCCGCTGAATGTGTTGCATGAAGGGCAACTATCAGAAATGGAATAAAGACAAAGGAGAAAATGATTGCAGATAAAGCACACACAGAGCGTGAGAGACGTAAGATGGTGCAAAATGGTGGAAATCACCATGTTTTCACATGCACCTACTGTGGGCAAACATTTGCAGCAAGAATTGGCCTTACCAGCCACACTCGCCACCGCCATGGATCGTAGTTATTGCCATATGACAGTTATTAAGCCTTTTTGAAGCACAATGTACCAAACTATCGTCTGTCAAGACGGAAAGGTGCCAATGCAATACAATTCTTTGCAGACTCCGCATATTAAAGCTGTTTAAACGTTTTTCTTGGTGTGAGTTAGTTGACCAGACTTCATTGCCATAAAGAAGAGTACTAATAACACAGGCTTGATAGACAAGGACTTTTGTGTTGGCAGTAAGTTTCCTGTTCTCCCAGACACTTTTTGTTAGCCAGTTCGTTGTTGTTGCTACCTTACCAATCCTGATGTTGATTTCCTGAACTTGGATAATTTGCTTTTTACCTCTGATCCTAAATATGTGCAATGGTCTACTAGCTCCAGTTCGGCGACGTCAATAAAGAATTGATGGTACCCTATGTGCACCTTTTGACATAATCTGTGTCTTCTTTTTGCTGATTGTTAAACCAAATTCAGAACAAGCATTAATAAATGCAGATGGTAGACGTTGTAATTCTTCCTTAGAGTGGGTCGTAATTGCAGCATCATCTGCAAACAGCAACTCTCTGATCAGTACCCTCCTAATTTTGGTCTTGGCCTTCCATCTCTGAGCGTTGTAGAGGCCGCCATCTGAGCGTGAGTTAATGTATATACCACCATCCATATCATGTCAGACATATTTCAGTAGAAGTGAAAAGTATATTCCAAAGAGGGTGGGAGCTAGTAAACAATCTTGCTTAATTCCACTCTTGATTTCAAACTCTTCTGAAGTTGCACCATCAATCTTGATTATACCCTTCATGCCTGAGTGGAACGATTCTACAATGAATAGAAGAGTTGGTGGGCAGCCAATATTTGTTAGTGCCTTGAACAGACCCTCATGACTGACCAATTCAGATACCTTTGTGATGTTGATGAAGGCAATAAACAGTTGTTGATTCAGTTCACGGCATTTTTCTTGCATTTGTCGCAATGAAAATATCATATCAGTGGTAGGCCGGTTCCGTCGAAAATCACACTGTGATTCGGGTAGTCTTGATTTCCCAGGACTTGGAAGTCTGTGCAGAACAATTCTGGCAAATACTTTCCGGACAATACACAGAAATGAGTTACCACTATAGAACTATAGTTGTTACAGTCACTCCGAATTCCCTTGTTCTTGTACAGTGTTATTATGCTTGAATCTTTGAAATCCTATGAGATTTGTCCTTCTTGCCAGCATAGCTCTATTTTAGCCGTTGGATCTGTAGAATGAACGTGTTTTGCCCATTCCTGATAACCTCTACTGGAATCCCATCCTTACCTGGAGCCTTGCCAGATGCCATTAATATCACACTTAACTTCTGTTATGGTGGGAAGTATGTCTAGGTGGTCAAGGTGATAGGGCCTCTATGACGCTGAGGGCATTATCTGCTAGTATGGTCTCGCTTGAGTAAAGCTGCAAATAGGGCTTACCCATCTATCCATCTGCTGTTTCTCCAATCAAGGTTTTCAGTGTGTTTTCAGTACTTCTTTTGATCATTGGACCACAGGCCTTCTTTATCCCTTTTTGAATGTACTCGCATAACTTGATCCAATAGGCATTTACACACTGCCTGGCAGCCTTTTGCACATCCTTCCTAGCTTGCTTCAGTTCGCTGAGAGTGTTTCGCGTTGTTTTTTCCTTGTTTCTTAAGAGAACTATCTTCTTTTTATCAATGAAGGGCTGCAGGGTCTGGCTGTTTGCCGCAAACCAGTCTTGCTCCTTATAATCCACAGTGCCATTAACCCTTACTGCTATTTCATAAAGAGTTTCCTTAAGTTTACCCTACTTTTCCATTGCTGTACAATTTTCTGATGATCAGTGAAAGCGTCTTCAAGTTGCTGTTGGTACTCAAAACACTTATCAGGATCTTTGGTGTTAGTAATTTTAATCCTGGGGCTAGATTTGTGGTTAGTTGTGTAGATTCTCTTTGATCTCAGTCTAACCCTTGCAACAAGTAAAGAATGATAAGTATCACAATCAGCACTGTGATAACTTCGTGTTAATGATGGTTGATTCAAATTTTGTCTCCGTGTGATGATGGATTGTAGCTGATGCCAATGGCCGAATCTTGGGTGTTTCCATGTGACCTTATGCCGCTTTTTTGTTTTATAAAAGGAGTTTGCACTACATAGGTCGTTTCTGGTACAATGCTCCAGAAGCCGTTTTCCATTGTCATTCATGTGACCAGTGTTGTATTTTTCAAGGCACACTGGCTATGACCTTGAGTCCTTGCCCACACGATTATTAAAATCATCGAGCATATACATGTAGTCAGATATTGGTACTGCCTTGATCACAGAGTCAATTTCTCATAGAATGAAGCCTTCACATCATCAGAGGAAGTGAGTGCCGGTTCATATGCAGTGATAAAGGTGGCAAAGCCAGAAGTGGTTGCCAAGCGCAGGGATAATAATCTTTCCTTTCCGTCAGCTGGAATTTCAATCATTCCCAGCAGTGAATTATTCACTGCAAAACCCACTTCAATTTGTCTGTTTACTCCCTACCCTGTACCTTTCCCAAAATAAGGTGTAATAGTTTTCCTTTAGTAACCCTTCCTCGACGGGGCGAGTCTCCTGCATGCCAGCAATACCAATGTTAAAACGATTGAGTTCGACATCAATCACAGCTGTTTTTCTCACATCGTCAATATTCGTCAGGTCAGTGGAAAATCCTGGACACGTGGTTCTTACGTTCCATGTTGTAATCCGTAGTTTGAGGTTTATATTTTTTTTTAGTAGAACCTGGTGCATTGGTTTGTCAGTCTGCTATTCAGATTTTCTCCTAGCACCCATTGAAGCAGGCAGGCTGTGGCGGATCAGCACCCAAATGACCTAAGGTTGTCCAGCTTGAGGCGGGCAGTAGCTGATCACTGACACCTGTAGGTGTCTCCCACCGTCAGAGGCAGCCCGTGGCGCAACATGTCCACGCCAATTAACAAGGACTTATAACCTGTAACTGCTACCTCTCACTTTGATTCCGAGGCCGGTTAAGACCAGGGATGGAGTTATAACTCTCAATAGCACAAAGCCTGGTCTGAAATATAGAGACCATATGTTGCTCATGCAGCATGATCCCTCTCTCGGCCTGCCTAGTTCACTCAAAAGGAACGGTACCACCAATACTTCTGTAACAAGACAAGCTGCAGAATTTGCCGAATCAGCAAAGCAATGCTCTAACTGTCCGTCTGTCGGAGCTTCGATCCTAGACCAGCTGCTGACTAAGGCTTAGGGTCTGGTCTGCCTTGCCGTGACATTTCGTCTTTAGGTTGCATGATAAGGCTTGTACCCTCCCAATTGCGCTCCTCCGCCGGAAGCCGTGGGACAATATGGGGTGTCGGATTTGGTAAGCGCCGCCCAACATTAGGCGCTAACAGAAAGCAGGTTGTACCGTTTACTGTCATACGGTAGCTCAGTCATATCTGACTAAGACCTGACAGATAATGATAAACTATTAAACGTGAATTTGTACGGAAAATCAACACAGGATTGATAGCAATGTCAAGCAAAAGACATACAATTTCAACTTAACTCAGTGTGTGAGGAGGAACTGACAGCCTTTTCATCAACTTAACTCAGTATGTGAGGAGGAACTGACAGCGTGTTCATCAACTAAACTCAGTGTGTGAGGAGGAACTGACATCGTGTTCATCAACTTAACTCAGTATGTGAGGAGGAACTGACAGCGTGTTCATCTGAGAGAGGAAGTTTTAGAGGACATATTGGTGACATTCGTAAAAACATTAGAGCCACCTTTGATACATTCAGAGAATACATGTTTGTTTCATAGACTACACTAAGACTTTAGGCTGTGTTCATTGGATCTATATAATTGAATAATTATACCATGAACATCAAGCAGCTATCAGAGTAGCCGGTGAAACATCACATTGGTTTCATTTATAAAGCACTATCTCTCTCTCTTTCTCTCTCTCTCTCTCTCTCTCTCTCTCTCTCTCTCTCTCTCTCTCTCTCTCTCTCTCTCTCTCTCTCCCTGTCTCCCTCTTCTCTATTTCCCTCTCTCCCTCTCTTTCTCTCCTTTTTTTCCATCCCTCCCTCTCTCTATCTCTCTCTCTTTCTCTCTCTCTCTATATATCTATCTATCTATCTTTCTATCTATCTATCTATCTATCTATCTATCTATCTATCTATCTATCTATCTATCTATCCAGAATCCAGATTCATCCAGAATCATTTCTCGTGGTCTGCCTCTGCGTCTCTTCCCCTCGACTTTGGAACATAAATTACAAGTACCTCTGAAGTAGCAGTGGATTGGCCTGATGTTTCAGCAACTGAAAAACATTTGACCACAGTGGTTTGGAAAGCACAGCGATGGAAAGCATGTTTCTGCACGACGCAGGTGGATCTACACGACGATGGACACGGGTTATTGCAAACATGTAGGGCATAAACATGCACAAGGAGAACTGGCAAGTAATCGAGAATTGTTTCCATCGTCTGGAGTGACAGCAATGTTCTGCAACGGGCCTGCTAAATGACTAAGATTCTGAGACAGATATATAGAGACTCCGCAGTGTGCCAAGAATAGCGGCGTGTCCCTCCCTGGACTTTGTACAACAGACTGCATCTAATTGTGAGACTTTGTTGAATATGTCGTTTCAGTTCAACGTGGTCAATAAATAAGTCGCATAACAACGTAAAACATGTTTAATCCCCGTCTGTAAGGACATTGAGACACATGACCACCGAGTTGGGAGTCAGGCGTGCTAGCCGCTACACCACCGCGACTTTACAGTAGGAGTACATACAAGGACTCCAAAATATTGATATGCGCCAAAGAGGAATAACATTCAGATATTCGTTTTTCCAGCAGTGAATGTGTGAAACATAGAAAATAGAATGAATGAAGGCCGAACAATGCGTTTCATACCTGCCACTCAAGCAAAGGCGAAGTTGGGGTAAGGAATTGACACTTGGCGTAAGTTCTGTAACAGGCTGTTGTTGACCAGGTCAAGTATGATGACGCTCGATCTCCATTCTGTTCGTGCAACGACGGTGTCTTTGCGTGTCTCTCACATCTCAGGTGCTCACCAAAACTAGCAACACAAGAATGTTTTCCCCCAGAGGACTCTATACGCTCTGAATGCGCCAGCGGATCTTCATCCAACGCAATGTTGACTATGGCGAAAAAGATAAATGTACATCACTTCTTCTTAGTAATCCTATAAACAAACTTCAGGTGTTCTTTGGAAGCACTTTCGTGTGTCCTTGGTAGAGACGAATGCAGAGTCAAATTCAAATTCCAAGCACATATAGCGGGTGAGATGATGATCCTATGACCTAAGCATGCCCATACACAAGTGCATATTTCCACCAACGTGGTCTCGCCTAAGTTGGAATCTACTATGAATTTGTGAATTGTTAAGACTGTGGAATATATTGTCAGTCTTTCCCTGTCTTAGCGGACGGCGAGCTTAGAGTGGAGCAATCGTCCACCGCGCTCATGACATTATTAGCGTAATCCCCTAACTATTACATCAACGCGCCTGGGTAAAGTGGTTTCCGAAGGAAAGATATTCCCTCAGTAAAACTACAATCAGACACATAAACAGTCATAAGGCTCATTTCTATACTTCATCTTTCTCTTTGGAGTCGCGATAGCGGAGTGGCTAGACACTACCCATCCCGACCCAGTGGTCAGGGTTCGATCCGCACCGCTACAGATTATAACTTTTTTTTTTTTTATTTAGATCCCCAGGTATAACCCACCTTTAATATGTACTTTGGAATTCAAGGCGGCCGATGTGATTCTAATCACATCACACCGAGTACCGACTGGCCTATACAAATTTTATTATAGCATATGGCCAATGCCACTAAGGCGTGAAAAAGGGTCTGTTACTTAACACTTTATATGTATGTTGATATGTCCCATAAATTTCATTTGGCTTTTCGTCTTTGTTGTTGATGAATGATCTAGTGACGCCTTCAGCTGTCAAAACATCGGCGGTTGTTTTCTTCTCTGTCTATGATATTTACACAGATCTTTTCAAAGACCAATTCTCTGATGACCCTAGTTTCCCATCCATTTCTTTACTCATTGTCCTGCATTTGCATCCATACACTCAACTTTTCAACACGCATATTCCTCTGTCATCATCTGCCTCTCTCCGACATACAGGACTTCGCGTTGGAGCTCAAGCCAACGAACACAAGCAAGCATCTGCCTCTCTCACCCAGTATTTTCCCAACGCTAATGTATCTGTTTCACCTCTTTTTATTGGTATGTTCCACACATTTCACGCCTCCTTTTAATGGTTTTGGCGAGTGGTCTTCAACTGTTAGTACTTCAGTGGTTACATTCATCTCCGCCCACCATATTCCTAATATTCCTCAAACACATCACATCCCCCACTGCCTCCAATCTCTCCATAATTTCATAACTTCTTATCCAGCAATCGCGTCCACAGAGAAGAACAGGTCACACAATTGTACATATGCACAACGGTAAAGGCAGTTTCATGGCAGTTACTGCCACTGTTGTGTGAAGAGCTAGGCCTTCACATACTATAGTCCACTATATATGAGATGTAGCGACCAGTTCCCCTCCTCGTAGCCTTCCCTTCACAGGCAACTAACTCCCAGAAAATTGTGAAAATCTAGTACACACTGTTAGTTGTTAGTCGCGGTTCCAACTTCACGTCAAATGGTCACCCAATAATGCCCCGTTCCTGTGCCACTGAATATCACACAAAATGCTCCACACTGTCCCGTGAGAAAAACAGAACAGACAGTAGTCTCGATAAACCAACAACATTGACTCGACAGGCAAGCGCACTAATCCCAATGCCACCAAGATTATTTACATACGCATCAGCATCATATGCCATGACAACTGGCGTAGGTGTTCATGCCTCCCCGTGGTTCTCGGTTCTTGGTGTCACATGCATTGGCAACGACATTATAACAAGAAAATGAGCATTTATCTGATTTGCCACTAGTTGTGTATTATTATAGTTTATGTTGTCATATAAAAACGGTATATAGACGGTACTACCTGCTTTCTGTTATCGCCGAACGTTGGGCGGCGTTACCAAACCCGACACTCCACATTGTGCCAACGGCTTCGGGCGGAAGAGCGCAATTGGGAGGGTACAATACTTACCCTGGTGCGAGGAAATGCAACCTAAAGACAAAGTGTCATGGCAAGGCAGACCAGGCCCTAAGCCTTGGTTGGCGGCTGGTCTAGGATCGAAGCTCTGACAGACGGACAATTAGAGCATTGCTTTGCTGATCCGGCAGTTTCTGCAGCTTGTCTTGTTCCAGATGTAGAGGTGTTACCTTTCCTCTGGAATGAACTAGGCAGGCCGAGAGAGGGATCATGCTGCATGGGCAACACATGATCTCTTTATTTTAGCCCAAGCTTTGTGCTATGGAGAGGCAATAACTCCATCCCTTACAAACTATCGTCTGTCAATACGGCAAGGTGCCAAAGAATGTCATATACAGTATGTAGAAAGTTAGTTAGTTATGTCATAGGAGGTGGAATATCAAGGACAGGAAGATGTAATTTCCTATACTTAAGTGCTCAAAGACAAAGAAGCGCAACACTGACTTTTTAATGGGCCAGAGAAGAAAAGGACAATAAGGAGAACTAGAGAAAGAGCACTGTGTATATCCTCCTCTGTTAACAAGAAAAGGGGTAGAATTAAGACAGAAGATTCCAGGAGTTCTTAGGGCAGGGGATGTACTGTTGTACACCCCAGACAGAAGATTACACTGCTGGACTGTAACAGGATCAATGAGTTTACACAACAAACTACAGACTAAACAAAACAAATTAAGAACAACAAAATTAGGTTTTTATTGACAGAACTGCATGGTTTAGGGAAAAACAGGCATCTTGACATGTCACATAACTGACATATACAGAAATGGGAACCTATGTTCCCACAGTAATCACTGCTGCCTAACATCGCTATGCACATGACTAGGTACCCATCTCCACAAACCATCAAGGACACCACAACAAAGAAACCTCAACGTAAACAACAACGGTAACCACAGGTATGGACTCTCTATTGTAATCATCTCAGGACTCATGGACAGTCAGTACATACAGAAATGGGAATCTGAAATCCCACAGTTAGAGACAACTGCTGCCTAGTCCTGACTACAGGGGCGGTCTCTAAATGACAGTGAGACCCCAATCATGTTCAGTTGAGTCGAAGGGCACCTTCAATACCCACACAAGACACCCGCATCACATAAGTCGACTGGGACCAGATACAGCGAAAAACCATAACATAACGAATAACAAAACTATAACCCTAACAGCAGAGATATAGTGGCATAAACACGCATAAACAGGTATACGAAGGAGTATTAAAAAAAAGGGGGGGGATGTGAGCGGCCTACGACATTAACCAGAGCCGGGGCTCAAGTTTGCTCTACAAACCACAAACATGGCCAGAGGTCACTACCAAGAGTGGGCTTACAAATTGCCAGTTATTTTGATGGATTTCCTCGGTCCTCGTGTGTGGGTCACACAAGCCAGTCATGGTTAAATCTAGAGGCATTTGTGACTCCCTGCTCTGGTCCAGTGACTGGGCCTCCCCATTCTATACTACAGCGATCTACATCATCGCTCCTTCGGCCACGGTTGTCTGGTTTGGAGAGACCGGGAAACTGACACGCGCCTCTATTTATTCATGCTTCCAGAGCGGCTTCCCATCATACCCCCGGGCACTGCAAGGGATGCTGGTACTGGTAACATTATCATCATCATGTATCGCGCCAGACGATTACACATCACACCCCCAATTTTTCGACGGTCCCTCGTCGAATACTCTAGACCCTTAGGGTTTAGACAAAACACTAGGGCCATTTAAGTAAACAATCAATTAAGGGGGTTTCATCACGGGACTTAAATCTCTCAGCATAAAATTGCTACCAGTTATATTTTCTGAACCTGCCTTAAAAACATACATCAGTGACAATTTTAAAAAATCAGTCCCTGACAAAAGATAATACCATATCTTATGAGTGGCCATGAGGAATATGCAGTCTGCATACACAATAAACTAGCAACCCTGACATCAACATCAACACTTAGCTCCATGGATGCAGTACGTAGGGGCACACAAAAAAATTTCACACAGGCATCCTCTTAAATTTACAATCCCTACTTGTAACCCAAAAACAACAATGACCGGAATAACATGCATGCTATCCACTAGATCACCTGCAAACCAAGATGTAGACATCCCTGCCACTGAAAAAAAAATATAATTCCCATGACTATGCAGGCAAACCCAGTTTTTGTTTTCCCGGTCTGATTCTGGTAGCCCCGCTTCAGCCAGCCGCATCCACCAGTTCCATGGGATGAGTCAGTAAGTTCTCAGTTGTCACCATGGTACCCAAATGAAGCGGGGTAGAAAATACCTGTACATGGGAAACAAAACAAAGCAAAACAAACATGCTGGAAGACATGGCGTCTTAGACTCACTTTCTGTGCGTGGGGATTCCCAATTCGAATTAATATTGCATGACACAAAATAATTAACTAGTAATTAATTATTTGTCCATAAAGTGTGTCGCAGAAATATATAACGAATGTTTCTGTCTGATGATGCTCACTGGATATCGTTTCCTCCCACTATTATGTGTCTCTTTTGAATTGTCTTATGCACAGGGGAAATATAGGAAATCAGTTCATTCACTGCTCGATGATTCTCGCTGGATGCTATTTCTTCTCACTGAATGTCTATTATGTGTCGCTTCTAAATTTTCTATGCACGGGGGAAATATAGGAAATCACTGTTCACTCGACCCGCAACACTCAATATGTCCACCCATGACATCATGAACACGCTAGTATTAACTCCTCTGCTTCCGCCTATAAGGAACGGATTTTCTTATCACCACAGGTAACATTGTCATCTGTCACTTCAAACTGACATGGTGAACTGATGCACAATAAGGGAAACATCCCCCTCGATGATCTCAGGTGATGGTGCCACCGGTGGGGATTGAATATGGATGTCCAGCGCTCTGCTGCTGGTGGGACACACTGGTGGGATGGATTTCTGATGTCCCCTCTTCCAGACAAACAAGGGAAAGGTACTTCTATGGATGGCCCCAGATGTTGGCACTGCTGAAATCAGTCGCATGAACAGTCCACAACTGTTCTCCCAAAAGAATCAACAGAATTTTTCTCTTGGACAAGCACAGCTCTATTGAATGTGGGGGCATTCTGCTCTCATGGAGTCGTCAACCACCTCTGTAGCTTTCTGAGTAAAGCTTGATGGTTTCAGTAGGAATATACATGCATATTCCAAAAGACTTTATACCTAAAGTTTGGTGACCTTCGTTGGAGTGTTCGCACTCTTAATTTATACCAGCGGACTCAGACTGAGCGCCGGCTGGGTGGGAAACTTCGGTTCCCTAAACATGGAATAAGGTCACCTTTAATTTCGACGACTTGAGATGTGGTGTAGATCTGGAGGCTCTTCTCTCAATGCTGTGCTTCTTGGAGACTTGGGGAACAAACCTGAACCCAGTTAATGTCTTTGGCCAGGGACCTCTCACACCCCCAAAAAGCCAAAAAAAAATAAAAACATGGAACTACCACCTAAAAGAATCATTGAAGACTGGAACAGACACCAACAAGATAATCTAAAGGCCGCCAAACAATCCTGGCAGGCTCGCCACTTGTCATAGGAGGTGGAATATCAAGGACAGGAAGATGTAATTTCCTATACTTAAGTGCTCAAAGACAAAGAAGCGAAACACTGACTTTTTAATGGGCCAGAGAAGAAAAGGACAATAAGGAGAACTAGAGAAAGAGCACTGTGTATATCCTCCTCTGTTAACAAGAAAAGGGGTAGAATTAAGACAGAAGATTCCAGGAGTTCTTAGGGCAGGGGATGTACTGTTGTACACCCCAGACAGAAGATTACACTGCTGGACTGTAACAGGATCAATGAGTTTACACAACAAACTACAGACTAAACAAAACAAATTAAGAACAACAAAATTAGGTTTTTATTGACAGAACTGCATGGTTTAGGGAAAAACAGGCATCTTGACATGTCACATAACTGACATATACAGAAATGGGAACCTATGTTCCCACAGTAATCACTGCTGCCTAACATCGCTATGCACATGACTAGGTACCCATCTCCACAAACCATCAAGGACACCACAACAAAGAAACCTCAACGTAAACAACAGACGGTAACCACAGGTATGGACTCTCTATTGTAATCATCTCAGGACTCATGGACAGTCAGTACATACAGAAATGGGAATCTGAAATCCCACAGTTAGAGACAACTGCTGCCTAGTCCTGACTACAGGGGCGGTCTCTAAATGACGGTGAGACCTCAATCATGTTCAGTTGAGTCGAAGGGCACCTTCAATACCCACACAAGACACCCGCATCACATAAGTCGACTGGGACCAGATACAGCGAAAAACCATAACATAACGAATAACAAAACTATAACCCTAACAGCAGAGATATAGTGGCATAAACACGCATAAACAGGTATACGAAGGGGTATTAAAAAAAAAGGGGGGATGTGAGCGGCCTACGACATTAACCAGAGCCGGGGCTCAAGTTTGCTCTACAAACCACAAACATGGCCAGAGGTCACTACCAGAGTGGGCTTACAATTGCCAGTTATTTGATGGATTTCCTCGTCCTCGTGTGTGGGTCACACAAGCCAGTCATGGTTAAATCTAGAGGCATTTGTGACTCCCTGCTCTGGTCCAGTGACTGGGCCTCCCCATTCTATACTACAGCGATCTACATCATCGCTCCTTCGGCACGGTTGTCTGGTTTGGAGAGACCGGGAAACTGACACGCGCCTCTATTTATTCATGCTTCCAGAGCGGCTTCCCATCATAACCCCCGGGCACTGCAAGGGATGCTGGTACTGGTAACATTATCATCATCATGTATCGCGCCAGACGATTACAGTTAGTTAGTCGGGGTTCCAACTTCACTGCAACGGGTCGTCCCCATTATGCTCCGTTCCTGTGCCAGTGAATATCACAAAAAATGCTCCCCACTGTCCAATGTGATAATTGGAACAGACAGGGGTCTCGGCAATCCAACAGCCCGCACAGGTACACTGTGTATAATGCCGCCGCCAGAATGCCAACACAAAAGTCCTCCACGAAAACCACAGTTCATTGTCGATGGAATCGGCAGTCACCAGAAAGACCTCATTTACCGGGGTTTTCTCACATGGCTATGTCTCTAGCCGCAGGGCGACCCGCCGAAAGCGTCACATTAAGCACGAACTCTGTAGCTCCAGCGCCGACTCCCAGGCGTCTCCTGAAAAATGCACTCGTGAACCGAAAAGGCAAATCAGTCAATTCAGCAACAGTCGGTAGCCATTGTTCCGAACATGCAGGTCACTGTACAAACAAAAGCGGACATGTAGAAGCATTCCACGTGAATATCACAGCTCACAGAGTCGAGCCACGCACTCACTCAGTAGCAGGGCGACGGAACCATATACTACCAGTCCAACATGAGGAAAATGCGAAATGCAAACCACAGCCACAAAGATAAATACTCCAGAGGCCGTAGCAGTTCAGTGCCTAACAGCCATGTATATAGAAATAATTATGCTAGTTACAACGTGCATAAATAAACACTCATTTTAATCTTACTATCATCAAATAATAGGACTGCTTAATCACATGCGTGTGGAGCCTAGTAAATTTATTGCTGGACGGCCGTATCGCTAACACACTATCTTTAGCCTTTTCTATCAAATTGTTTATACCTGACAAAGCCGCTTTGCCGCAAGCTATTTTTGGAAGTCTCTAGTTATAGCTGGACAATCAAATCAAGTCCGCAGAAAGGCTAGGAACCGCTTCTTTTGCTTCCAATTCTTCTAATTTTTTCATTTACATTCCAAGATTCACTGCCATACAGCAAAACGGTTCTATGTAGCATTTCAGCACTTCATCTTACATTCAATGTATGACTTACTGCATAAAATACTTTCATTTTCTGAATGCAGCCTTTGCTTAACCTGTTCTGTTTTTAATCTCTGTTGTGCATCTTCCATCTGATGTTATAAAATGCCCGTAGGTTTTAAAATATCCACTTGGTTAAGAATTTTCCCCTTCTATTTCCATTTCACTTTGTGGGTCACTTTTTGCTTTGATATCACCATTGTTACTGTTTTCTTGATATTCAAGGAGAGTCCTTTCTTTGCACTCTCTGTTACTACAAAGTCTAACAATTGGTGTAATTCTTTTGCATTATCCGGCACCAATACTGTGTCTTCTGCATAGCGTTTATTGTTTATATTATAATCTCCGATTAGTATTCCCAGCTTTTCTTTGATCTCTCTAATTATTGCTAGGCAGATAGAGATCAGAATTATAGGACACGGTTGTCTCGCCAACGTAAGTGCTAGAACAGATCAGAAGTAGTTACAGAAATGAAACATATGCGGAGGACAGGGACAGAGCTGGCAAATATAGGGTGGCTTGGGGTGAGTTTGTTGAGAGCTTATGCTCCAGTAGGGAATAAAGGGCGAAAGAAGAGGTAGAGTGGCGAATGAAAAGAAAGAGTTTTATACTCGTACATCCGGATAACGGATAACCAGAATGACAAGATACGGCTGCCCCGTTAATGTCAGTACCAGAACAGAAGAAGATGGAGAGGTAGATACAGAAACGAGGACATGGACAGAGTTGAATGGGGTAGCTAAGGATAGATCTGTTTGGGAGTGGTTGATAAAAGGAGACCGAAAGAAAAGGAGAGGGGCGAATGAAAAGGAGCTTAATACGTCAGGCTAAACGACAATTCAGAGACTATAATTACAAGATAAGGTTGCCCCATTAACGACAGTTAGCTGCATATCCTTTGCAGGACAACCCCATCATTTTATTTTATTTTATTTTTTATTTTTTTATTTTTTATTTTTTTATTTTTTTTTGGCCCCCCCCCCCCAAAAAAAATAAAAAATAAAAAAATAATGACGAATAATCATGTAATTATAGGGGGGGGGGTTGGTTTGCGATTTCTTGACAAGTCAAGTGAAGTACTTGGGTATCACCTTTGACAGGTGTTTGTCTTTTAAGGATCATGTGGAGGGTTTGGTGGTGAAGGCTAGTAGGGGACTTAATGCATTGAGGGCGATGGCAGCAACCGGGGTAGATCAGAGGATGCTGTACAGGCTCTTTCAGCAGTTAATAATTTATGTCATTGAGTATGGTTTGGGGCTGATGATAGTATCAAAGAGCCAGCTTGTAAAGTTGGAGCGCATATAGAATTCTGTCATGCGGTTACACCTGGGGCGCACAAAGGACACACCAATTATTTGCATGAGGCATATCCTGGCGCTACCAACAATGACGGACAGGCATAGGGTTCTTCAGGCCAAATGGTACCTGAGAGTTGCTGCAGATAGGGATCACCCCCTGCATGCAGCCATGGATATAGTCAAGAGTCATAGGCTACGACGAGGCAGGTCCTAGATGGCACAGGCGGAACTTTCTATACGTCAGGTGTGTGATCAATCGTGAGGGCGATGGCAGCAACCGGGGTAGATCAGAGGATGCTTTACAGGCTCTTTCAGCAGTTAATAATTTATGTCACTCAGTATGGTTTAGGGCTGATGACAATATCAAAGAGCCAGCTTATCGTGTGATAATCAATCGTGAAAAAGAGTGGGTTAAAGTTCCGGAAGACATGACAGACAGGCAAAAAGTAATAGTAACACTGGGTCGTGAGTACAGAGAATGGGCACCGGGCGGCACTGAGTTTGTAGTGCAACAGCTGATCCAGAGTAACACACATCAAGGTGACACAATCGTCTGCGCCGATGGGTCGGTGGTGAGAGGCAGACGTAGTGGCTGGGGCTTTATTGTAAAGGCTAATGGACGAGTCTTGATAAAGGAGAGTTTGGCATATGAGACTACGACCTCCAGCATGAGAATGAAGGTGAAAGCAGTAACAGAGCCATTCCGTTGGCTTGTGGAGACTACTGCAACACACATTGTATTCATTATGGATTCAATGAGTATGCTTAATAAGGTGGAGAAAGGAATGGTTCGTGTGGAATGGCTATCGTCGCTTCAGATGTCACAGATTGTCAGATATTTTGCCCTGACCATGAGGGGGTGAGGGAGGATGAACAGGCCTATAGGCTAGCAGGGAATGCACCTCTTGGTTGTAGATTACTATAGACAGGCGGGAAGTGGTCATGCGCTTGTGGGGCCAGGTGGAGAAGGCGAGGGAACAGATTGAGAACCCATATGTGGAAAGAATGTGATTGTATGGGGTGGGGGGGGGGGGGGGGGGGGTGTCGGCAAGGGTTCTGGAAGAATCTCAAAACTTAGAGGGAAGACCAGGAGAACTTTTAATCAGATAGCCGTGGGAACGATAAGTAGTATGGATCTTCGATGGCTGTTAAACGAGGGGACGGAGCACGTATGGGAATGCCTTGAGTGCAGTGATGTCGGTTCTTAACTCATCTCAACACAGCCTGGCAAGTTTTTTTTTAAAAAAGATGTTTGCATAGCCTTTACAGGACATCGCTGTCAACATCAGCATCTTTCAGCTGATTGTTGATTTTTTTGGCAAGATTACGCTCAGTAGTTTGCCATTGCTTTCTGAGCGGCCGGCTCACATACCCCGAAAGTTACCATCGCGATTCGAACAACTGCTGATTCTCACCGTCGTCACGTTACTCACGAGAGTATACGAGATTACGGAGAAAAGTTGCTAACCTCTAGGCCAGGAAGCCGGCTTGGCAAGTTTACGTTCAGTAATTTGCCATTGCTTTCTGAACGACCGGCACTCATACCACATTGTGAAAATCAACGCAAGACGGTCTGCTGCCAAAATCGCTCGTAGCTATGTTTCGAAGGCGGTATGAAATGCAAGATTACGAATTGTGTCGGTAACCCCTTCGCCACAGAGCCGGAAGTATGTCAGTACCAGAACAGACAATAAAAAGAATAGCACGGTCTAAAACCCAAGATTGAAACAGAAGTAAACGTTGTATGTATTTAAAGACTAGCAGAAACTATTAGCCTTCTTGATGGTTCAAAGTCAGTGAACATTGGATACTGAAAAGAAGTTATTCGTCTTATTTTACGTTCATCAGGAATGTTGTTTTGGGCGTATTTGTGTTGTGCCTGTTTACAACAAAGCTGCGTTATTTGCACCTTTCGGCCGACACATCCGACTTCTTCAGGCATTTGTTGACCGGGATGACCATCCCAGAGAAGGCGTTCTTTACATTAGGATACACATATTGGCAGGCTCGCTAGCGTAGTTGATAGCGAACTGTGCTGGTAAAGTTATGAGCACGGTCGGGCGCGGTTCATCACCTGGGCTCGTCGCTTGCCAAAAAAATGTGATGACATCATGGCACCATAGCAGGAAACTACTTTGCAACAATTTATGTGTATATAAAGATGGATCATCATAGAATGCTACAATAAATAGAGGGGCTGGTGAATATGTAAAATACCCAGACATATCCGGTGTAACTATTAGCATAACAACTGGGAAGTACTGTTGCAACTATGGCAACGATGATTCCGAAGTCAGAACATTATTTTCTGCAGCTGCAGAACTTGTATATTCAAATCAGTAGTAATGTTTAGACTTGAGAGGTAGGGATATTGACTATCAACGAAGAAATATTGCACCTCTTCACGCTGTTAACCTACTGTACAGATGTCTAGAAAAATATAGCAGTCATAAAAAATGATGGAGAACTTTGAATTATAAATAAAAATTCGTTGGAAACCACCAGGTCAAGAGGATCTTATATACGCATTGCAGAAGAATATAACATGGGACATGTTACCAAGGAAGGACATTGTGTCGCACATAGAATAATATTAAGATAAGAAACTTGGAATGTGAGAAATATGGATGAAGAGGAATAATATGTAAGTTTCAGGGACGCAGAAACATTTAAAGCTGAAACATTGGGAATCTACGAGCATGGATAGTGTCACGAATTGGCAGCCTTTACTTCCCAGAACAATTTTCGGTTCACTTTTGATGGGCCATGTAGAGGATCAACAGACGAACAAAACCGTTTTCTCTATATTCAAGGCTATACTGTCTTGACGTAAGCTTGCAAAACCTGCAAGTAAACAAACCACCAGGAATGGCTTTCTATTTGGGAAGTTAATTTGACACCAGTACCGGTCACCCCCAGAGGTTATCAATCCAGCCAGACGGGAGGGCAGACTCAGGGGACTGAATGGTAATTAAAACCAACCAGGCATGACGCAAGCAAACCTGGTTTACCAACAGAGTTGTAAACTGGCAGCTGACCATGAGAACCTAATTGCTACTTTGACATGACACCTGATAAGCAGAGGTGGCAAGGTGTGAAATCACTGATAAGACTCGGGCTAATAATGGTCAGACCCACAGGTGTGAAGGCTAGTGTGCATGCAGAAAGAATTTTTATGACTGGACAGACTTGGAGTTAATTGCAATTACTGTCAGGAGGAGATAAGAAGAATTTATGACGGGAATGCCAAGGAGATAATACTGTCTGCTTGACTCAGCTTAAATAAGGGTCCCTAGCCTGTTTTATGTTAGATTAAGTCTGACTTCAGAACAGGTAGGCAGCCAGCTCAATGTTTGTAGTCATATGCATGATTATTATGTTGGCTTCTAGGAAGGATTTCTTAGTAACTAGTCCCTTAGTAAGTCTCTTAGTCTCTTAGATGGATGGACCGATTTTCAGTCTATATCTGATCTAGGTTATTTCAAGAACTATCATTGTCGTAGGTTACTTGAGTGTTCTTTCTAAGTTCTGTGTTCAATATCATTGTGCTTTAAGTGTTACTCTTCTGAGAAGTAGAAACTTATGGAAGGCAGGTCTTGTCTAGATATACTTGAGGTGTCGTAGCAGATGCTTGCCATCTCTTTCTAAACTAGACTAGTCTCCTTTTTGGTGTGTGCATTTGTTGTACAGAATATAGTCAACTGACTATTTATTTAATTCTTACAACAGCAGTAACTAAGTGGTAACTTCAATTAGACTTGTTGTATATCTCATTTTGTAGCTATACAATATTAGTACTCATTAATAATGCCTAATGCTTTTATGTTGAGTATCATTAGATGTCCATCTTGAAGTAATATAATGTTTACAGATATGTTGGATGTATGTATGTGTAATTTCATATGAATATACGATGCTAGTAATATGCTTCGTACATATTCTTTTTGTGTATATACGTCTCATTTCGTATACCTACAAACTAACTAGTGCATTATGCTATTATGTTAAAGTATCATAATATGTCTAGTTTAATTAATGTTTTATGGGTATTTCATGTTTGGTATATTGATTTGTCATATGCAAGCCTACCAATATGAAGTGTTATATTATGGTGTGCGCATTGGCACACTAACCATCGATTGCATTTGTAGTAGAGGTGTAATGGTACAGACATTACCCACAAGTGTTATGGGGTATATGGTGCTAAACCTTTTTCATCATATGGTGGAGGGTAATTCACGGAAGCCTGGCACAGCTACTGGTCCCGGCTTGTAAGCCCGGATGATCAGGCATTATTATAATACCATTACCGACCCTGTGAGCTGCTAACCCAACTTTGGACGGAGCGGCTGTATGACACACAATTTCTGTAATAGCGACATGGACATGGGGCGGCAGAAATGTAATAATTACAGGCGTGTGAGACAATTGAAAAGCCCGTCCCAGACTAACGACAGTAGGGAGAAGGAGGACGGAGAACGCAGTAGAGCTGAAAGATAAACTTGGCCAGACTGGTCATTGTATATGTTTGTGTTATGATATGTTTTAATTAGGATTGTGCTGATGTAGAACTAGATATAACACATTCTTCACTTTCTTTCAAGCTCTCACAAGGAGCACCTATGTTGTAGATCTCAAGGACGAGTGAAGACTAGGAGTGTCAGGACTGACAGGATCGTCAGAATACCGGCAAGCTGTTTCTTTTGTTGAGTCTACTGGAGAGTGGGGATCTGGACCACAGTTCCCAAGATAGATGAAGTAACAAGTAAAGTTACGTAATGTTTCTCATCACAATATGTTATATGATTTCATCATCCTCATATTAAAAACCATCAGATGTCTATGATTAGTAAATAAATGTTGTAATATTGTAACTCATAGTTCTCTCGTTATATTTTAATTCCAATTGTGCATACGTGTTGTTGTGTACATTGGTGGGGGTTCACTTAGACACCAAGGAAGGGAGCAGTCAGGGAGAAAAACCTGTACTGAGATAGTCGTCTATACTAATATATTTAGACTTAAACATCTATCTTAGCTAACTTCTCTTTCCCATTCCTTAGTGAATATTCAGCACAGTTCATTTCATTTTGTAACGAGCCACTTGGAGCTGTTCGTTGGATATTCATGGGCTTAATCTGTACTTCAGCCATATAGATTTTGTCCCTAGTCAGTTTCTGACTATTTAGGGTTGCTCGCCAGTGAATAATATTTTCATCTAGCCGGTGGGGCACCCCGACTTATGATAGATAGAATGGAAAAGGACATTTTACTGTGCAGGAGAATGCTAACATATTCTGGTGAAGAAAGGCAGGGAAGAAAGGAAATAGTAGTATCAATCAATCAATTCATGTGCCATGCCGGAAAGCGTGGGCGGTTATGACTCGCAATTTCACTCGATCACCATCGTCGTGGATCAGCTCAGTGTTCCTGTCTCGTCCATGCCATGTGGCCAAGCCATCCAGGTATTTTCCTCTCGGTCTTCCTCTTGGTCTGTTCCCTTCGATCTGCCAGTTGTCACTAAGTTCTCCAATCCATTTCTTCTCATAACATGTCCAAAAAATTTTGACTGTCTACGTCTAATTTCTCTAATCAGTTTACGATGTTCATTTGTCTCCTGTAGTACTTGGTCATTGGTTTTTCTGTCTGTCCATGGTATTCTTTGCATTTTCCTCAGAAACCACTTTCTGCAGCCATCAGATGCTTTTCAGCTTGACTGCTCATTGTCCAAGTTTCACATCCATACAAAAGAACAGGCTCTATGTATCCCCTCAACACTCTTTTCTCGTTTCAATTGACATCTTTTTATTGGTCAGAATGTTTTTCATCTTGCTAACGGCTACTTTCGCCATGGCGATTCTTGTTCTAATCTCTTCAAGGCATCTCCCATCAGATGTTATTACTGTTCGGAGATAATTGTACCAGTGCACTTGTTGAAGAATATTCCCATTTACTTGTATATTACATTGTGGTATTTCGTTCTTCCTAGTTGTATAGAGGAAAAAAAATTGTCCCAAAACAGTGTCTAACTATGGGTCTGTGGGGAGTAATATGCGGCCAATCTTTTCCTCTCTTTATTGCAAAAGCAAAGTCTTGAAAAAGGAGAGTCTGGCATATGAGACTACGACCTCCAGCATGAGAATGGAAGTGGAGGCAGTAACAGCAGCATTCCGTTGGCTAGAGGAGACTACTGCAACACACGTTGTATTCATTACGGATTCAAAGAGTATGCTTAGTAAGGTGGAAAAAGGAATGCTTCGTATGGAATGGCTATCGTCGCTTCAGAGGTCACACATTGTCAGAATTGTATGGATATTTTTACCCTGGCCATGATGGGGGTACTGGAGATATGAACAGGGCTGATAGGCTAGCCGGAATTGCACCTGCTTGGTAGGTAGATTACATCTGACACCGGAGGTGGTCATGCTGCTTGTGGGACCAGGTTGGAGAAGGCTGGAGGAACAGATTGAGAATCCATATGTGGAAACGAATGAGATTGTCGGGGATCGGCAGGGGTTCTGGAAGAATCTCAAAACTGAGAGGGAAGACCAGGAAAACTTTTAATGAGGTAGCGGTGGGAACGATTAGTTGTTTGACTCTTCGCTGGCTGTTGAACGAGGGTACGGAGCATGTTTGGGAATGTCCTGAGTGCAGTGATGTCGGTTCTTAACTCAACTCAACACAACATTCCTCTCTTTCGCAAGCGGGGGGCCCAGGTGTCGAACCTTGCTCATGATATTACCAGCGCAGTTCGCTATCAACTTCGAACAGCAGAAGAAATACAGGTGGCTGGAAAAAGCATCATAGGACATCGACAAGGAGCAGGGATAAAATGGAGAGTGAATTCCTTGAAGCAAGATGGCGGGACATTTCTTCGTCCCGTAAAATGGAACGTGTTTTTTCCGAATTGTTCATGGATTAAGTGTGTTTTTCGTGGTGAAATGGAGTTCGGACCGTGCAACGGAGTTCGTGCACGCGCGCCCGGACTTCCTTCGGCGTATCATCGGCGCCCGGTGGCGATAGTTAAGCCTAACATGACGACCAGACGACCGACAAGGACACAGCGTGGTAAAAGGGCGGGCGCACGCAGAAGGCATTTAAAATGTGACAGATTGGGTATCGGAAACGTTCGAGTACTGTACTGGAACTGTGTATCATTTAGTCAACGCCGACCCATTCTTGAAAAACTACTCTACGGAAACGATATTGTAGTCTTACAAGAAACACAGCTCGGTGACGGAACAGTCAATGTCGCGGGATTTCAAGGATTCTTTAACAGGCGGCACCTCGGACAGGCCATTCTGGTCCGCGACAACATACTAGTGTCTGAGATTGATATGTATTCCTGGAACAGTGATGACCTGCAAGTGCATGCATTAAGAATAATGACGCCAGTGCAGCTTGTAATCGTGAACGTTTATGCGCGAAATGGGAAGGTCGACGTGCGATAATGGCAGAGTTTATTTGATATGGATGAAAGGCATATCATCTACTGTGGGGACTTCAATGCCAGAGGCAGTCAATGGGGGAATTGCATCACGAATAGACAGGGAGAAGATCTGGAGGACGCCCTGGCATCTGCTGCCCTAATCTGTCTGAATTATGGGAAGGTCACTAGAATAGCCACTCGACCAGGTGACTCTGACAGCGTCATTGACCTGGCTCTGGTATCACCCACCATCGCACCAAGATGCCGGTGGGGCACACTGGGATACCACGATAGTGACCACTACCCTTGTGTCATCCTGATCAAGAAAGATAGGGCCATGAGTCAAAGAAACAAGACAAATGCCTTCCCGTACGACAACACTGGTCAAGACGCCATAAGCAAGATCAGTAGAAGAAAACTAACTTCCTCCCGCAGGAGACAAGAAAGATGGTTGCAGCCACCGTGGTGGAATGGAGAGGTCGAGAAGGCATGACTGGGAAAAATGCAGGCTGTCAAAGACTGGCAAAAGGCCAGAAAGGCTAACATGCCACAGGTTGAGTTGGCGAACCTGAAGTCTGAGGTCGATAGAACGATGACTTTATTCAAATCCTGCGCCAAACAGGCCAAGGCCGAGAAATGGGACGAGTTCTGCAGGAAGGTGTGCTCCGAGCGATCTCTTACGACATTCTGGCGCCTCCATAAGAGCATGAACGGTGCTGCACAACGTAGGGGTATTCCAGACTTTCAAGGCACAGACCTCACATGGAAAAAGTCGGATGTGGATAAAGGTAAGGCCCTTCTTGCACGCTACATAGAACAGACTGACCAGAAAGACGAGCCCGCCAGACAGAGGACCACAACGACACTCTCTCAGTTGTGCGAGGGGGTCGGGACAGACGAAGATTGGATAATCACAGCTGAGATAGTGCGTGCGATGCTCAAGAAATCACCTAACACCGCCCCAGGCCCAGACGGCATCCGATATGGTGACCTGCTGGTGATATCAGAGGATGACATGGAAGAACTGGCCAGAGAATTCAACACCAGTATCCAGAGGGGTCAGATCGAAGAAGAATGGCTACACAGCTACTTGCTGCCGCTGCCAAAGCCGAACAAAGACCATTCCAAGATAAGCGGCTACAGAATCATTACGATGCAGAACACTGCTGGCAAGTTACTGGAGAAAATTGTAGCACACAGACTTGCTTGTGACTTGGAACAACTCGGCTGCTTCCCGCCCACACTTAGAGGATACAGACGCAACAAAGAGTCTTGGCTGAATGCGGCGGTCTTTGCTCAAGATGTTTACGAAGGATTTCAGGTCAGAGAAGAGACATGTGCGGCCGCCATAGACTTAGAGGACGCATATAACAGAGTATCTTTCGAGCACTTGATGCAAACCCTCCTCAGACTGAAAGTGCACCCTCACCTTGTATGATGGATAGCTGCAGTCCTGCTCCAAAGGAAGGTGGTGCTAAGATGCGGGAGTTGATCTTCTGAGCCGATAACGATATGTCCAGGATTGCCGCAGGGTTCACCACTGTCACCAGTACTATTCAACGTGTATACGGTGCCGATCACGAAAAATCACAACAACAGAAATGAGGTTCCTGAGAAGAATACTCAACGTATCAAGAAGAGATAAGATCAGAAATGAAGAAATCAGGACTAAAGTGGGGGTTAAAGCTGCTCTAGATTTTATTAGAAAGCAGCAAGTCAAATGGTTTGGCCATGCAAGTAGGCTACCAGTCAACAGCATGCCACAACAAGCAATGATGTACTGACCAGATGGAAACAGAGGAAGAGGCCGACCACGTAAACGTTGGACGGAGGGAATAACAGAATCCATGGGAATGTCGATATACGAAGCCCATAACCGGGCACTCTCACGAAGTTTATACTTCACCTCGACACCGCAAGGTACAAGAGGAACATGATGAGATGAGATGAGATACGGTGCCGATCACTGAACAACAGTTGGACGGGAGGGGTAGGACTCTCATTCGTTGACGACATCCTCGTGTATCGAACAGGGTCGAGATAGACAGGCGGTTGCCATGATATGCGGGCGAACTAGATCGAATTTCCTCATGGTGTTCTGATGCCGCTGCCTTGTCAACCCTGCAAAGGCATCGGTTACATGGTTCTCCCTAAACAACCATATTGTGAAAACAGACCTGCCGGCAGTAAGAATGGATGGGAGCATTTTGAGTAGAACCCAGTCAATGACATATCTTGGCGTGAGGCTTGATCGTAGCCTGTCCTTCAGAGATCATGTCGATTATGTCATAACGAAAGCTCGAAAAGGTTTGTCAGCAATGAGAGTCATGGCGACTGCCAATATCGAGCAAAGACTGCTAATACTTCTGTTCCAAGGACTGGTGCTTTCACGCATCGAGTATGCCCTGGCCATCCTCACTGTCAGCCCTACACAGATTGGAAGACTTGAAAAGGTACAAAACGAAGCCATGCGCATCAATTTTGGGCTGCACGAGAGACACCAGCTGTGTAGCAATGAGATACCTCCTTGACTTCCCGACAATGGAACACAGGATCAAGATCTGGAGAGCTCGTGCATACTTAAAAATAAGTGCAGATGAGCAGCACCCTCTGCATGACGCTATATTCAGAGAAAAGGGTGACAGGCTAAAGAGGGGCAAATCATGGATGGGTCGGGCGGAAGATGTCGTCAGACAGGTCTGCAGTCTTACCAGTATCAACCCCGGCAAGGAATGGGTGCCGGTGCCTCCAGCTTTTAAGTGCACTTTCTCCTGCATTATCACACTCGACAGACGGTGCAGAGAGCAGAACCCCTGCCGCTGTCAATGCTGAGGTTAACGCGCTCATCTATGAACACTCAGATAGCCCCGAAGTGCTCATCTATACAGATGGATCTGTTGTAAAGCAGCAGAGAAGTGCGTGGGCATTTACAGCCCGTTCAGCGGGCCGAACCGTTCAAGAATCCAGTGGTGCCCACTCTATGACCACGAGCAGCATGACGATGGAGGTGATGGCAGTTACACAGGCTTTCATATGGCTGGAATCACAGCATTATACCAACGTGTGTGTACTAAGTGATTCAATGAGCATGATTCAGAAGGTCGAAGCTGGATCTGTACGTAGACAGTGGACTGAGTCGCTGCGGAAGTCTGTTGTTCGTAAAGTCACCTTCATCTTCGTCCCGGGACATGCGGGAGTCGAGGGAAATGAACGAGCTGATAAACTGGCTGGCTCTGCACCCCCTGTAGATGGCCAGCCCATGGATCGTGCCGATGTTATTAACGTCCTTAAAGATATGTCGAGAACAGAGGACTTTGACGTCAGTGATTCCACATCGCTGTCCAGGATGAAAGACTTGGGAGTAAGAATCGGCACAGCCAGACGCGAGAGGTACATCGGGAAAACAAAGCGCCTTCGTCAACCAACACAGAACTGGCACTATTAGCCACCGGACGCTGATGCATATGCTGGGGGAGGATCTGAGCACCCATGGACATGTCCGGAGTGCAATGAAGATACCCCAACTGATAACTGATAACTGATAACAGGGTTAAAATGATAACTTTCTGCATTTAACATTAACTGATGTACACTATTTCAGCTACATCTTAGAAGGCTATTTGCCATGACATCAACGGATGGAAATATCAGGAAGCAAAGACTATACATTAAAACAACAACAATGGAGGGCAAGCATAACAAAGGCCAGATCTATACCAAGTGCTGACAATGATCTATTAACAGAAATACTAAAAGTTAACCTCAGAAAATAGGTTAAAGAACCAAAACCAGTCTTCTATTATATCAGAAAATACCAGAAGAACATGCAATAGAAGTAAAGAACTGCCTCGAAATACTAATGACAGTCCAAGAAGAGATGACAATGGATGAATTAGCCATGCATGCTAGAGATATCCTAATATCAGTCAAGCATAATGTACCACATTAGTTAGTTAGTCGTTGTTCCAGCTTCACGGCAACGGGTCGTTCCCATATTGCTCCTTTCTTATGCCAGTGAATATCACACAAAATGCTCCTCATTGCCGAATGTGAAAAATGGAATAGACAGGAGTCTCGGCAAGCCAACAGCCCGCACAGGTACACTGTGCATAATGCCGCCGCCAGAATGCCAACATAAAAGTCCTCCATGAAAAATACAGTTCATCGTCGATGGAAACGGCAGTCACCAAAAAGACTTCATTGACCCAGGTTTTATCCCATATGGCTCGGTCTCTTTCCGCAGGACGACCCGCCGAAAGCGCCGCACAAAGCACGAACTCCGTAGCTCCAGCGGCGACTCCCAGGAGTCTCCTGAAAAATGCACTCGTGAGCCGAAAAGGCAAACCAGTCAATCCAGCAACAGCCGGCCGCCATCGTTCCGAACATGCAGTTCACGCTACAAACAACCGCGGACAGATGTAAAAGCATTTCACGCGAAACTCACAGCTCACAGTGTCGCGCCACGCACTCACTCAGTAGCAGGGCGACGGAACCATATCCTCCTTAGTCGCCTCTTACGACGTGCATGGTAGGCAACAGTGTTACTATTCTTTGCTCCCCCGTATGTGCCCTGGCAACACACGGGCGTTGTACCACATTAAAGGTCACGAAAGGAAAACAGGATTACAAATGATACGTTAGAGCAAATAGAACAGAAAAGAGAGCAAAAGCCAATGGAATATTAAATGACGACAACAGCGCAGTCTATAAAAACCTAACAAAAGAATTAAGAAAAAAGGTAGGAAGAGACAAAATGCAATTCCTATGTATATAGTGTACGTCCATAGAGGAGTACCAAAGAAATGGTCGACATCACGAAATATTTTAAAGGAATTAAAAGAATTGACCGTTCAGTGAAACAACTATTACAAAACAAGTGAATGGAAAGTTATGTAAAGAACAACTCATAAATTCTTAATAGAAGACAAAAATATAAACAGTAAGGGGAAGAGATAGAACCAAGACTAAATTAAGTAATTAAGTCTAGTGAATGGTAAACAAGCTCGTAAAAGGGAAATCACCAAGATGTGAAAAAAATTACGGTAGAGTTTATTGACGCTGAAGGAAAACACACTACGAAAATACATGGCACGATTTGGAACACAGTAATATGGCCAAAGGAATGGGTGACAATGAGAGCGATAACGTAGTTACAGAAAGTTACTGTTGTTTGCTTGTTTTTTACAGGTCGTTGCAATCAATCCCAACATTTTTTGCTGTTTATGATTTACTAGAAAATTTTCACGTTCGTAGTTTGCCATAGTTTTCTGATTAACCAACAATCTTACCATCTGATTTAACGAATATAATGCAAAATGGTAACACCGTTGGCCTCGTGTTCTTGAGGTGGTGGGTTTGTTTCCAGACTATGTCGTTCGGTTCACGAGCGGGATTTTCTCTGAGACGCATAAGAGTCGTTTGCTGGCGCTACGGAGTTCGTGCTTTGTGTGACCGAAAGAGACCGAGCCATGTGGGATACAACCAGATCCAACGAAGTCCATCCTTTTGCCTCTTAAACCCTATTTTAAAAAATGTATCTATAGAGAAACATTAAAGGAAGTGAGCAGTTTTGAGATCCCATCTAACATCTAAGCCACTCCCAGGATCCCATCTAACATATAAGTCACTGTCAACACCATCTAATATCTAAGCCAATCCCAGGATCCCATCTATCATCTAAGTCACTATCAGAACCATCTAACATCTAAGTCATTGTCAGAACCATTTAACATCTAAGCCACTTTCAGGACCCCATCTAACATCTAAGCCACTGTCAGTACCATCTAACATTTAAGCCACTTCCAGACCCGCATATAGCATCTAAGCCATTCCCAGACCCCATCTAACATCTAAGCCACTCCTATCACCCCATATAACATCTAAGCCACTCCTATCACCCCATATAACATCTAAGCCACTCCTGTCACCCCATAAAACATGTATGCCATTCCTATGACCCTATCTAATATCTAAGCCACTCCTATTATCCCATATAACATCTAAGCTATTTCTATGTCAGTACCATCTAACATTTAAGCCACTTCCAGACCCGCATATAGCATCTAAGCCATTCCCAGACCCCATCTAACATCTAAGCCACTCCTATCACCCCATATAACATCTAAGCCACTCCTATCACCCCATATAACATCTAAGCCACTCCTGTCACCCCATAAAACATGTATGCCATTCCTATGACCCTATCTAATATCTAAGCCACTCCTATTATCCCATATAACATCTAAGCTATTTCTATGACCCCATCTAACATCGAAGCCACATCTAGGACCCAATCTAACATCTAAGCCACATCCAGGTCCCCATCAAATCAAATCAAATCAAATCAACTTTATTAGGGTCACAAATTGGGCGCGCAGGCCCGTCTTACATTCGGCCCTTCCAATCACTCGTCTTTCATTCATCAAGAGCACTATACATTTACATAGGAAGAAAAATAAACATTGTGAAATGAATGTTGTAATCATAAACAAGGCTTATTACATGTTATGAGGCCCATCTCCCACTTATCCATACATCACCCCACCCACACACACACCCCCACCTACCCACACACACGCACACCAGGGACACATACATACCCCACCAACCGACCCATCCCTTCGCGCACATCCCCCACCCACACACACTACCCTCATCTGATCCCCCAACCAAACACACTCGCCACCCACAAACATTCCCCCACCTAACCCACACATCCCACGCCATCCACATCCTAACCCACACATCCTCTCCCCACCCACACCTCAAACCACCCATCCCCCAGCCAACATCTCCATCGACCACATATTCCCCTCCCCACGCACACAATCCCCCACCAACCCACACATCGACACATCCACTCACACATCCCCAAACCATACACACACAATCCCCACCAACTGACATGTCCATCACCCCCCCCCCCCCCCCCCCCCCACACACACACACACACACATCTCCCTAACCACCCATACATCCCCAAACCACTTCACACACACCCCACCACCCACACATACAACTTCCACCCACCCACACATGCCTTAACCCAATCCCCCACCGCACATCACATACACCCCCTACCACGCAATATTCCAACCCACGCACCACACATACATACACATTTATCCCTCCACCAACACATCTCCACTTACACAACCACCACACATATCCCCCACCCAGATACCACACAATATTCCCACCACCCCACACAGATACCCTTACCATCCACCCCACATACCCCCACTCACACACCACAAAACACACACATACCTCACCCACACAATATCCCCAACCAACACACCACACACCTCTCCCCACCCACACACGCATTCCCTACCCGTCCACCAACACACACTCACTCACGCATACATCCTCCACTACGCACCCACACCCCACCCACCCAACCACCCAAACCAAACATCTCACGATCACAATACCCTACCCACACACATCCTCCACCCACTCACACATCCCATCCCGACACATACAACTCCCTCTCCGACCTACACAACCCTAAGCCACTCACACACCCTCACCCACTCATTCCCCATCCACGCACACATTTCCCACCCACACACCCCACATACTTCCCCCAACCACCCCACATCCCCTACTCACCCCCACATATACCCCACCCATACACATATTCCCCGCACCATCACACACATCCCCCACACCACCCACTAGCCTCCACCCACACACATATCCTCACCCATACCACCACAAACATACCCTCCACCCACACATCATGCACACATCGCGCACCAACACACCGCACACATATCTCACACCCACACACCATACACTTCTCTCCACCCGCCCTTGCATCCCCAATCCACCCAACACAATCCCCTACCCACACAACCCCGCCACCCACACATACTTCCTCAAACCATCCACATATCTCCACCCACATAAACACACATCCCCCGCATCCATCCCATACACATATCCTCCACCCATATACACATCCCCCACACCCATTCCCACACCCCTACTTTCACCCCCACACATCCATCCACACATCCCACCAACACCCAGAAATATCAATAACATCTAACATCTAAGCCACATCCAGGTCCCCATCTAACATCTAAGCTACATCCAGGTCCCCATCTAACATCTAAGCCACTCCCAGGATCCCATCTAATAACTAAGCTACATCCAGGTCCCCATCTAAGCTACATCCAAGTCCCTATCTAACATCTAAGCTATATCCAGGTCCCCATCTAACATATAAGCTACATCCAGGACCCCATCTAACATCTAAGCCACTCCCAGGATCCCATCTAATATCTAAGCTACATCCAGGTCCCCATCTAATATCTAAGCCACTCCCAGGATCCCATCTAATATCTAAGCTACATCCAGGTCCCCATCTAACATCTAAGCCACTCCCAGGATCCCATCTAATATCTAAGCTACATCCAGGATCCCATCTAATATCTAAGCTACATCCAGGTCCCCATCTAATATCTAAGCTACATCCAGGACCCCATCTAATATCTAAGCTACATCCAGGACCCCATCTAATATCTAAGCCACTCCCAGGATCCCATCTAATATCTAAGCTACATCCAGGTCCCCATCTAATATCTAAGCTACATCCAGGACCCCATCTAATATCTAAGCCACTCCCAGGATCCCATCTAATATCTAAGCTACATCCAGGTCCCCATCTAACATCTAAGCCACTCCCAGGATCCCATCTAATATCTAAGCTACATCCAGGATCCCATCTAATATCTAAGCTACATCCAGGTCCCCATCTAAGCTACATCCAAGTCCCTATCTAACATCTAAGCTATATCCAGGTCCCCATCTAACATATAAGCTACATCCAGGACCCCATCTAACATCTAAGCTACATCCAGGTCCCCATCTAACATCTAAGCCACATCCAGGACCCCATCTAACATCTAAGCTACATACAGGTCCCCATCTAACATCTAAGCCACTCCCTGAATCCCATCTAATATCTAAGCTACATCCATGTCCCCATCTAACATCTAAGCCACACCCAGGTCCCCATCTAATATCTAAGCCACTCCCAGGATCTCATCTAATATCTAAGCTACATCCAGGTCCCCATCTAACATCTAAGCCACTCCCAGGATCTCATCTAATATCTAAGCCACTCCCAGGATCCCATGTAATATCTAAGCTACATCCAGGTCCCCATCTAACATCTAAGCTACATCCAGGTCCCCATCTAATATCTAAGCCACTCCCAGGATCTCATCTAATATCTAAGCTACATCCAGGTCCCCATCTAACATCTAAGCCACTCCCAGGATCTCATCTAATATCTAAGCCACTCCCAGGATCCCATCTAATATCTAAGCCACTCCCAGGATCTCATCTAATATCTAAGCTACATCCAGGTCCCCATCTAACATCTAAGCCACTCCCAGGATCTCATCTAATATCTAAGCCACTCCCAGGATCTCATCTAATATCTAAGCCACTCCCAGGATCTCATCTAATATCTAAGCCACTCCCAGGATCTCATCTAATATCTAAGCCACTCCCAGGATCTCATCTAATATCTAAGCCACTCCCAGGATCTCATCTAATATCTAAGCCACTCCCAGGATCCCATGTAATATCTAAGCTACATCCAGGTCCCCATCTAACATCTAAGCTACATCCAGGTCCCCATCTAACATCTAAGCCACTCCCAGGATCTCATCTAATATCTAAGCCACTCCCAGGATCTCATCTAATATCTAAGCCACTCCCAGGATCTCATCTAATATCTAAGCCACTCCCAGGATCTCATCTAATATCTAAGCCACTCCCAGGATCTCATCTAATATCTAAGCTACATCCAGGTCCCCATCTAACATCTAAGCCACTCCCAGGATCTCATCTAATATCTAAGCCACTCCCAGGATCCCATCTAATATCTAAGCCACTCCCAGGATCTCATCTAATATCTAAGCTACATCCAGGTCCCCATCTAACATCTAAGCCACATCCAGGACCCCATCTAACATCTAAGCCACATCCAGGACCCCATCTAACATCTAAGCCACTCCCAGGATCCCATCTAACATCTAAGCCACATCCAGGTCCCCATCTAACATCTAAGCCACATCCAGGACCCCATCTAACATCTAAGCTACATCCAGGACCCCATCTAACATCTAAGCCACATCCAGGACCCCATCTAACATCTAAGCTACATCCAGGACCCCATCTAACATCTAAGCCACATCCAGGACCCCATCTAACATCTAAGCCACTCCCAGGATCCCATCTAATATCTAAGCCACATCCAGGTCCCCATCTAACATCTAAGCTACATCCAGGTCCCCATCTAACATCTAAGCCACTCCCAGGATCCCATCTAACATCTAAGCCACTCCCAGGATCCCATCTAACATCTAAGCCACTCCCAGGATCCCATCTAACATCTAAGCCACTCCTATCACCCCATATAACATCTAAGCCACTCCCAGGATCCCATCTAATATCTAAGCTACATCCAGGTCCCCATCTAACATCTAAGCCACATCCAGGTCCCCATCTAACATCTAAGCTAATCCGGGCCCCCTCTAACATCTAAGCTATATCCAGGACCCCATCTAATATCTAAGCTACATCCAGGACCGGACGGCATGAAGATGTGCAGCGTAATCTGTATCACAATAACCACCTTTACCTTCCCATAAACTGTTTATAATGCAACTATTGAAACTGGCTAGACCTCATTTCCATGGTTTTTGGGGAAAAAACAACTGCGGCCACCATTTGGCCCGAATTCTGGAAATACTGTTAATACCAGATCGACACCGAACTGATTGATGATTAATTTTCAAGTGAAAATTTATTTCCTTTTAGGGGGGGGGGGGGTTTTGGGGGGGGGGGGGGGGGGGGAAAAAAAAGGGGGGGGGGGGGGGGGGGGGGGGGGGGGGGGGGGGGGGGGGGGGGGGGAGGGGGGAAAAGAGAGAGAGAGAGAGAGAGAGAGAGAGAGAGAGTCACCGTAATGAAGTGTTTACCTTTTGTCTCGTGGTCAAAAAGAGATGGGTTTGTTTCCGTACGCTATGGAATTGTTTTATTATTTTTATGAGACTCCTGGGGGTCGTTACTGGAGCTACAGAATTCGTACTGTATGCCATGCTTTCGGTAGAGGGTTTTTTTTTGCTCCTCGGAGAAAGACAGCTGTATGGGATCAAATCGGCTTTAAAACATCTGTCCTCTTGCATTTTAACGTCCACTTCCTCTATTTTTTTTTTATTTTTTGGAGAGAGAGAGAGCTTACAATGCCCGCCTCTGACTAGTGCATACATGTTTCGTTTCACAGTCTGGCTCGTGTGAATTTTTTTAACTAAGGAAATATTGGGTATCACTGTAATGTTTGATAGATAGTTGTAAAAGAGTTACACCTCTCTATAGTACAAACCTGTGGTAATGTATATACATGTGTCTACTGCTAGTTTACTCCAGGGGAAAGGTAACACTACTAAGCGTGGAACAAGACAAGCTTCATAAGCTGCCGATTTAGCAAATAAATGCTCGAACTGTCCGCCTGTCGGAGCTTCGATCCTTGACCACATAAAGACCAAAGTTTGGGACCTGGCTTAGGGCTTGGCTTAGAGCCTGATCTGCCCTGCCATGACACGTAGTATTTAGATTACATTTCCTCTCCCTAGGGTAAGTCTTGTACCTTCCCAATTGTGCTCCTCCGCCTGAAGGCGTTGGGGACAATGTGCGGTGTCGGGTTTGGTGAGAGCTGCCTTTATCGGCGCTTTAAAAGAAAGCATGCAGTACCGACTACTGTCAACTGTAACCCCCGGCACACCGGGCTCAAACTTGACTTAATTGAGACCCTCAGGGGTCTCAGAAACTTTTTACATATATTGGAAGGGTTGATTGTAAGCGGAGTGGGGTTTGGGCGTCTTTTTCCCAATTAAGCTGTTCAGGCTAAATTTCAACATTAAAAAAAACCAAACCACAAAATAGAAAGGACCTTACAGGAATAAACATACACAAAATGAAAACATGAGCACCCCCAAAATTCCGGGAAGTAAAGCCCAAACCCCCTGTGAATTTGGGCCACATCATCCCTCGGGTGCCTGGGGTATAAACATTTGGGGGTAGCACCCTATACACAATATTCATGGACAAGTACCCCTTTTTTTAATTCTTTAAATCCACGGCTTCGAACTTTCGCAAAAGGGGAAGGGAAAAAAAAAAAAACCCCGGGGTTT
>JACEFZ010027774.1:0-62500 GCA_014155875.1 Cepaea nemoralis
ATGAACTTGTCTACAGTATTTCATGTGAAAACGTCTTGATCTACGGTATTCTATGAACTTGTCTACAGTATTTCAGTTGAAAACTTCTTGATCTACGGTATTCTATGAACTTGTCTACAGTATTTCATGTGAAACGTCTTGATCTACGGTATTCTATGAACTTGTCTACAGTATTTCATTTGAAATTTTCTTGGCCTACGGTATTCTATGAATTTATCTACAGTATTTCAGTTGAAATCTTCTTGATCTGCGATATTATATGAACTTGCCTACAATATTTACGGTGAAATCTCTGCGATATTATATGAACTTCTCTACAGTAGTTAAGTTTAAATCTTCTTGATCTACGGTATTCTATGAACCTGTCTACAGTAGTGAAGTTTAAATCTTCTTGATCTGCGGTATTCTATGAACCTGTCTACAGTATTTTCTCATTTAGTGCTTGCGAAATGATCCATGACTCAGATTCGTGTATTGTCACAGGAAAGATGATTGTTCTACAGAATGTTACTTTAACTGATTCAGTGCCAAAAAAAAGTAGATTTGGACCAAACATGGTGCTCAGTTAAATGAACAAATGCTATAATGTAAATTTCCGTTCGCTAAGCATTGAAATTGCCATAAAAACACATCATGAAACAAAACAAACAGCACGATGACACCAGTGTGGCGATTTATCGTTCTTCTTTCCAACTGGAGGTCAAATGTGGCGGTATATTATCCTTAGGCACTGAATTCCTTAATATGTTTGCTGATGTTTTGCCATAGGTTCCTAATACAGTACAGACTGTGTATTGTTGTAGTGTCTGGTCTACCTTGAGAACAGTTGCCATTGTAGCTGATTACAGAGCTAAGACATTACAAGTTTGGCACAATCTATGTTTATTGTTGGTGATTACAGAACTGTAACGTGCGTGGGTATTAAAAAAAAAAAAAAACTGGGGTCATTGTACTAGCTAGGAATGTTATTCAGAGAAGAGTATGCAGACGTGAGGCCAAGAAGGTTAATCACAATCTTTAACAAACTATGATAGTCCCAGACTAGATGATGGTTTAGGCACGGACACGTCATAATAAATCGTCGTGCTAATGGGGGGAAGCCCTAAACAAGTGGTGAGGATATCACGTACTTGTCTAGATTAGAATTCTCGGTGGGAAGGTGAATCGTGAGAGACCAGATAGAAAACAAAGGAGAATTCAAAATTTTCTTGGGAGCTGATAAGTGGGATCATGGGGTTAAAGGGCATTCCTTGGGAGGTCTGGGAAGAGGGAATAAGGACACCAGGCTGGGGAAATGAGGGACAGTTGGATTCTGGGGCTAAGGGAGGAAACTTAGCCCGGTTGTAGAGTTGAGTTAAGTCAAGGAGACTTAACAGGGAGTCGGACAGTCGGTCTTAGGGCGAAGTCGGGGGAACTTCGGGGACGATTGGGCCGGTGAGGTTTGGAGCTGAGTCGAGAGAGAGGAGACTCAGAGAAGGTTATTAGATTCAAGGACGGAGAAGAATCCGTAACAGTGTCTTGCATGAGGCCGAGAGACGGCAATAGCGTGGTTGCTGGAGTTGCTGTGTTATCTTCTAATCTGAGTTTGCTGGACCTGGGAAGTTGTAATCTAGATACATTTCACTGTTGACTGTTCCTGGGAAGTTGTAATCTAGATACATTTCACTGTTGACTGTTCCTGGGAAGTTGTAATCTAGATACATTTCACTGTTGACTGTTCCTAGAAAATATCTTATATCATCGTGTTTGTTTCTAATTAAAAATCGTGTGTGCGCAGTTGCTGTTAGATATTGATTCATCGTTGTTGATCAGTCGTTCAATACAACATTCACACATACATCCTCTAGACACAACTAAAGCCAGTTCTATCTGTCAACCTGTCAACCACCTTGTGACAAAAGCTAAGACATTAACAGTTTGCCACAATTTGTGTTTCTTTATTGTTGCTGATTACAAAACTAAGACATTGAAAGTATGCCACCATTTCCGTTTCTTCATTGTTCTTTATGATTCTTGCCGGACATGTAGAGGACATTAACGTTAAAATAAACATATACCACCACACAAAAAAAAAGTCGACTAAAAGTCGACAGGATTGACTTCATTGTACCGGGTTTTTATCCTATACGGCTCGATCTCTTTCCGCAGCGCGGAAAGCGTCGCACAAAGCACGAACTTAGTAGCTCTAGCGACGACCCACAGGAGTCTTCGAAAAATTTCACTTGTGAACCGAAGGACGCGGCCCGGAATAGAACCCATAACTTTCGGAGCCTGAGTCAAACGGCTTGACCACTTCGCCACGGAGACTATATACTGTTGGGAGCTGCGGGGCGAATTGGTTAGCCGCTCGCCTTCCGGGACAGCAGTCAAGGTTCGAATCGCATCGAGGGAGGATTCGAATGTTTAGAATTAACTGTGACTCCCATGAAGACTTAGCCTTGAATGGGTAGCAAGAAGTAAAGGCGGCGGCGTGATACTAACCGCATTACTCACCGACAGCCGAGTGGTCTATGAAAATATAGGACCAGCACAATTTGACAAATGTGCCTTCAGGATTGTAAAACAAGTCGTGTACTTTACTGTACTTATATGAGTGGGAGCTGCGTGGTCTCGAGGTATGGTGTCCGCCTCGAGTGCTGGAGGTCCCGGGTTCAAGCCCCGGTGATGCCGGGATTTTTTTCACGTGGACTTCTAGTAATAAATTTCCACTGGTCTCTGGGTAGTGAGATCGGACGCCCGTGTGTATTGTTGCGCACGTAAAAAATCCCTTGGCAGTTGGAAATCGAAAAAGAGTAGCCTAACGGCGCTGCCCGGGCGAAATTTCGAGTTAAAAACCTACTCAAAGTATTTTCAGGATCCTCGCCGGTGCTACGGAGTTCGTTCACTGAGCTGAGTTTCTCCAGACTCAGATTTGAGTTAGCAGGAAAACGGAGCACTTATGGATTGCACACGTGTGTCGTGATGTTGATCCAACGACTAAACTAGACTAAACTGTACTTATATGAACTATTAATAATTTAGCGGTAGTTAGTTCTACTGGAATGAACTTGGTACCACGTCAAGTAGCTAACCACGAGTTAAGAGCACTTTTCCTAAAGTACGCTCACATTGTAACTGCACGTCCTGTTTGACAAAGGATGTACTCCCAGATCTAGTTAACTTTGTCGTGCAGGGAGAGAGCGGACGTCTGCTACTTGCGAGAATCCTGCAAGTAACTGTCTCGCTGGCGCCGCTTTCATTTGGTGCTTCCTGTTTATTTGAATCCGGATGTAGCTGTTTACATTTGAAATGTTTAGTTCTGACTAGCTTGCAGAATTTGTCAATGTTAATGTCAATGTCACTGAGAGCAAGCCAGACTAGTATATCTAGAAAAGGCTAAGTCTGAATCCCTATAGATATATAGAGGAAGACTTACATACTTTCGGAGAAGAGAAGTAAAAACAGAAATGAACAAAGTGAAAAGGACATGGACAGAACTTCATGGGGTTGCTAAAGATATGCCCAGTTTTCAGAAATATGTAACGGTTAATGTTATCAAACAGCTGGAGAAGCCGTCAAATTAGCCAAATGAATAAATCACAGAGACGAAATATCATATGACTCATTAAAACAGCAAGAGAAGTAGAAACAGCATGACTACATAGACTATGTAACCATGTTTTGGGTAGAACAACAGTCACTACGAGACTGAGGAATTTCCATAATTATTTCAATTTGGAAAAACAAAGGCGGTAAAAAGCGATTGCACACTGTACAGAGGCATTTCCCTTTTTAGTTATCCTTGAAAAAATGTTGCACATAATTCTTGAGAAAATATTACGAACTACAGTTGAACCCAGCTAAGCGAAACACAACATTGACTTATGAAGAACACAGGATGCACATGATGTCATATTGTTTTAGACAATGTATAGAAAAATTAATCGTATTTAATGAAACACACTACATAGCCGTTGTCGACCAAGAAAGGGCATTTGATAGAGCAGATAGAAACAAATTATGGGAAATCCTTAAACGATACAGATTGAGTACATAACTAACGATCTTATGTAGAAGTTTATCCAACAACAGCCAATGCATAGTGACAGCAATTGGAAGACACTCAGAACCCTTCACCATAAGATCCGGAGTACGACAATGTTGTGTCCTGCCCCCCCCCCCCCTCCCCCACCACCTCTTGTTCATAACCTATGTAGACAGCATATGTAAAGAAGCCAGCGAAACAGAGACCGCAAGAACGTCGCATGACGAACAGAACACAGAAGAAGAAGAATCAACAGCAAATAACACCATTAAAGAACTCCTATTTGTGGACGATCAGCACTAATAGCAAAATCAGAATCTGAATTACAAGACCACATGAATAGTTAAACAAAGTGTGTAAGAAACATAACATGAAAATTAGCACCAGCAAAACAGAGGTATTGGCGATAACCAAAGAAGAAAAAAAAATAACAAAGAATCATCTAACAGAGCATCCCTTGTAACAAGTAAAAAGCTTCAAGTACTTAGCAAGTATAATATCATCAAATGGCAAATCAGAAGACGAGATAGAAAATAGATGCAATAAGGCAAACCAACTCATCGGACAAATGGAACCAATACGAAAGAACAAACACGTATCAATAGCTACTGTCACAAGGTGGCTGACATAAAGAAGTGGCTAAGGTTGTGTCTAGTGGTATGTCTGTATGTACACTTTGCACGTTACTTATGCACAGCTATAGAAACTGGAAAAAACGCCGTCTTCGCGCACATGATTTTATTACTTACGCATTTACATGATGGAAAAACATGACAGAGTTTCCAGGCGCATTCTCGCCATAGATACATGAACACACTTAATAGCCTCGGACTATACCCTCGTGTCCGAACTCATAGAATGCCTAGCTGAGATCCTTTCCTCAGCCCGAACTCCGAATAACTGGCTAGTTCTTTCCTGAACGTAGCCCAAACACCGAATAACTGGCTAAGCCTCAGAATCAACTCTTCCTGAAGGTCTTCTCTCTGGACCCAGCTCCACTCACTGGCGCACTTCCCAACATTCGGCTCTAACATAAAGCAGCTAGAAACCATCTACTGTCATACAAGTAGCTCAGACATATCTGAGTAAGATCTGACAAATAATGACCAGAATCATACATCTTATAAATATTCTCTTTGAGGATTAGTTTTCTAAATTTAAAATGTGTTTGCCAGCTCCCTGGCCGAGGAGTTAGCAGCTTTCTCCGTAATCCAGAATACTCTCGTTGTTGACGTGAGCGCACGAGAATTGGAAGCGGATCGAGTCGCGCCAATGACTTATGAGAGTATGGAGCCGGTCGCTCAGAAAGTTGTGGCGTGTTGATGAGAGTAATTTAGCATAGGAATCAACATACAGCTGAAAGATGCTGTTGACCGCAATATTCTGACATAGGATGGAAACGCGGAAAAAAAATTTGTTTAACCAGCGGTTTAATTATCCTCTGGTTTTCTTATTCGTCATAGGCGTATAGGTCCTTAAGCAATTCACGCCAAGGCGTCCTATGTGATGCTTTCTCTTACGTCTCCTTTGACGCCCTTCCAGTACTATTCATTCCTGTCTCAAAATTAGTTGCAGATCCTTTACAGGACGTCGCAGTCAAACCTCGCATTTTTTTTGGGGGTCGCTTTTTGTCATTGCTTGGCAAGTTTACATTCAATAGTTTGCCATTACTTTTTTGAACGACCAGTACTCATATCGTTATATGAAAACCAAAACAAGGCGGTCTATTGCCGAATCTCCCGCAGCGGTGTTTCAAATGTGGTATGTAGGATTACGTCTGTAAAACTTCGCCACTCTAATAATCTTGTCACACTCCACGAAGTATAAAAAGACAACGGTAACCCTCTTTGGACAAAACCACCTTGAAATTAATTTTCTATTTATGGCTAACTGGGTCACAGGATTATTAATATGAGTCAGTAATGGACCATAATATAAGTTCTCTTCTGAGGTTGAACGGGTCAGGGGTAATGGTGTTATGATATAATGATATAACGGTATAATGATATAATGCTATAATGATATAATGTTATAATGATGTAATGGTATAATGGTATAATGATATAATGAAATAATGGTATAATGATATAATGGTATAATGATATAATGGTATAACGATATAATGGTATAATGGAACAGAATGCAGACGTTTTGTATATGGTTTTTTTTTGCATAGCTTATTTACAGAATATCGCTGTCAACACCAGCATTTTACCACTGTTGTTGATGTCTTGGCAAGTCTACTTTCAGTAGTTTGCCATTGCTTTCTGAACCACCGGCTCCCATACCAACAGGTTAAATCCCTGCGCAGCGCGGTCTGCTGCCAAATCGGTCACAGCTGTGTTTCGAACGCGGGTAAGCGGGCTTATAAATAGTGTCCTTAGCCATGGAGACCGGCTTGTATATGAAAAGGGGGTAACAATTCCAACCAACAATGGTGTTATGTCTAGGTTTGACATTGATGTCTGATGGAGAATGTATACGACTGCGCAGGAAGTCACACGGAGACAACTGTCAACATCCGGGTAGAAGACAAAGATTTATGGGTGCTGTTTTCCTATTGGTTAAAATATGTGATGCTGGTTTGGTTAATATTTGTATTGTCACTTGGTGAACTTCCCTGGTGCTGCTAATCTGACGTTACTCATCACTTACGCATCGAATAACATACAACCATTAGTAGGATTCTTCGTTGTCTGGGCTGTTCATCTACCCCCCCCCCCCTCCCCCCTCCCACCACTGAATCCACCACAGGTCATCATGTTCGCTCGTTCTTAAACATCCGGTGTGCTGATGCTGGGGTAGGGGAATTCAACCCCTACACCTGGTCAATTGGACTGAATGTTGACTTCTCGTCCTTGACTTGGAAACGTAAATTACAAGTACCTTTGAAGTCGGAGTGAGTTCGCCGATGGCGAGGGACACTGGCAATAGGGACAGATAATCCACACTAAAATTTAGTCCAGTGCTACAAGAAATAGCGTGTATGGACTACGCATGAGTTCAAAGCAAACGAGCGCAAAGAAAAGGAAGAATCAAACAAGAATTCAGAACTAATTATTTCCTTTCGACTCAGTTTGCTCTATCTACTGAGAGCACACGCATAGCGTGATTGTAACGGATTCAGAGAACATGCTGAGAAGTATGAAGACAGGTAGGCTTCGTTCAGAGTTAGTTAGTTAGTTAGTTAGGGCGATAAGTAATGAAACGGGCAATTAGTTAGTTAGTTAGTTAGTTAGTTAGTTAGTTAGTTAGTTAGTTAGTTAGTTAGTTAGTTAGTTAGTTAGTTAGTTAGGGCGATAAGTAATGAAACGGGCAATGGAAAATAAAACGGACAACGAGTAATTACATGGACAATGACTAATGAAATGGACAATGACAAATGAAACGGACAATGAGTAATGAAACGGGCAATGAGTAATTACATGGACAATGACTAATGAAATGGACAATGAGTAATGAAACGGGCAATGAGTAATTACATGGACAATGAGAAATGAAACGGACAATGTGAAATGACACAGATCATGAGTACTGATACGGACAGTGAATGAGTAATGAAATGTGCAATGAGTAATGAAATATACAATAAGTACTGTAACGGGCAAAGTGAAATGAAACGAACAATATGTAATAAACCGGACAATGAGAAATGAAACGGACAATAAGAAATGAAAACGGACAATATGTAATGAGACGGACAATCAGTAATGAAATGTACAATGAGTATTGAAACGGAGAATTGGTAATGACACGGAGAAGACACTCGAAGATTAAGCAACACTTTTCTTCATTTTTTTTTTTGGGGGGGGGGGGGCGGGGGGGGCGCTTTGCGGGGGGGGGGGGGGTTATGTATAATCATCGGTCATTAGCCGTGGTTCCAACTTCACTGCGAATTGCCACCCCATAATGGTCCCTTCCTGTGCCAGTGAATATCACACAAAATGCTCCTCACTGTCCCATGTAAAAAGTGGAACATGCAGCATCTCCGACAAACCAGCAGCACACACACATGTATTTATGCTTAAGGCCGCTGTCAAAATGCCAATACAACAGTTCGCCCCTAAAATTACAGTTCAACGTTGATGGAAGCAGCAGGCATTAGAAACCAGCAGCTGCACACACATTACTGCATAAGGCAAAGCCAGCTAGTTCAGTAACGGTCCTTCCGCTATTTTTCTGAACATGCAATTTACAACCGCGGACAGATGTAAAAGCATTTCACATGACATCCACAGCTCACAGTGTCGCTCCACGCACTTAACTTGGTAGCTGGGCGACGGAACAATTAGTTTTTCATTCTGTGACGCAATCTTATGCAAGTAGATCCGCCATTGCACAAATCGAACAGTCTGGTTTCTACAAAAGTTGTAAAGTACAATTCGTGACTCTACAGAAGAGGAAAGGAACCGTAGCGGTGTATAATCCTACTTCATAAAAAATGCCGGATTTACCCACCAGTTTACACGTCACTGCGAAAGCCCAGACTAAGCCAATTAGGATACCCGTTAGCGACATTGATAAGAAACTGCGCTGATTAAGAAACTGCGCTGATAGTATCATGAGTACCGGCGAAATAGGGTTCAAAGCTTTGGCGCTGCTATCTGCCAGTCTATCCATCCATCTAGATGTCATTCTTACTATCCGTCTATCCATGCATCCATCTATTTAACCATCCATATATCCATCCACCCATCTATCCACCTATGTACACATCCATCCATCTATCCATCCATCCAACATCTATTCTCAAATCCATCTATCTATCTATCCATCCATCAATCCATTATCCACCCATCTATCCATCCATCTATCCAGTTAATCCATCCATCTATCCATTTATCCAGCCATCCATCCAGTATCTATCTATCCATTCATCCAACCATCCACCCAACTATGCATCCATCCATCTATCTATCCGTCCGTTCGTCCTCCCGTCTGTCTGTCTGTCTGTCTGTCTGTCTGTCTGTCTGTCTTTTTCTTTAAACCGGGTAATAGAATAAGAATAGCTTGTTGTGTTGTGTAATTCAGCTTAGTAACAACAAAAACAGCAATAAGAAGAAACTTGGAAGTTGCTCAAAACAGTGTCTTGTTGTTGTTTTTTCCCAGCGCGAATTTATTTCATTATTATAATCACATTATATTTCTCAATTGATTGCCCGGCCATTGAAGTGATGCACGTGATATTGCTTGACAGTTCATTGAACCAATGCCGCTTTATACACCTGTCGTGCGTGATATAGGAAGTTACAGAAATGTCGACATCCGGGTTGAGGACAAAGAATTCTGGATGCTGTTCTCCTATTGGTTAAAATATTTTTTGTCGATTTGGTTAATACTTTTATTATCGCTTTGTGAACTTTCCTGGTGTCGTTAATCTGAATTTAGTGTTCATTTTCTCACCGAATTAATACTCTTATCGGGATTCTTTATTGTCTGGGCTGTTTCTTTCACTTTCTTCACCACTGTATCAACTGCAACCTCTTTCCAATCGGCTCACATAACTTCTTCTTCTTCTTCTTCTTCTTCTTCTTCTTCTTCTTCTTCTTCTTCTTCTTCTTCTTCTTCTTCTTCTTCTTCTTCTTCTTCTTCTTCTTCTTCTTCTTCTTCTTCTTCTTCTTCTTCTTCTTCTTCTTCTTCTTCTTCTTCTTCTTCTTCTTCATTACCATCATCATCTTCTTCTTCTTCGTCTTCTTCTTCTGTTCATTTGCGTTTTGCCGTGAAACGTGGCGGTAAGGATGCAAATGCAATTGTCTGTGTTTCACATGCCTTGTTGCTTGTACTAACGTCCTCTCCGTGGCGAAGTGGTAAAGCCGTCTGCCTCGCGCTCCGAAGGTTGTGGGTTCGATACCGGCTACGTCTTCAGTTAATTTTTCTGGGAGACTCCTGGAGTTCGTCGCTGGAACTATGGAGTCATGCTTTGTGCAACGCTTTCGGCAGGCCGCCATGTGGAAAGATACCGAGCCATATGGGATTACACCCGGTGCAATGTAGACAATCATCTCGACTTTTAAGACTTTTTAAGACTTTGTACTAACGTCCTTTCTGAATTCTTCAATGTCTCTTTTACTCCATCTAGTTAACTCTTGCTGGGTCGTTATCTCGCCGTGTATTTCCATATTCTCATGCAGCTACTCTAGCCGCAAATACAACAAGAAATAGGAGAAGAATAATGTGGGTTCATAGAAGTAAATGTAGTACACGTGATGAGAACATTAATTGAGCTTTCTATGGAAGTAAATGAACCTACATCTTTGCTTTATTGACTACACAAAGGTTTTCGATAAAGTAAGCCATGTCAACGTGATAAAGATGGTTACAGATCTACAAATTCATGGTAAAGACAGTAGACTTGTAAAAAAAAGCATATATTTGAAACAACTAGCTGCCATGAAAATTTATAATGAAGAAGCTCAACAATATCAGCCTATTAAGGGAGGTATGCCACAGGGATGTCTAATGTCCCCAGATCTGTTTTCCCTATACAGTTTAAATATTTTTAGAAATCTAGAAGATATTAGAGAAATCACCATTAGGGGACATAACGTCAATAACATTAGATATGCGGATGATACAGTATTGATTGCAGACAAAGAACAAGACCTTCAACATTTAGTAGATGCGGTTGTTGCACACCGTGAACAACTGGGGTTAGAATTACACTGTAAGAAGACACAGATTATGGTCGTCACTAGGAAGAAAGAATACCGGAGTTTAATATACTGGTAAATGAATTGTTATAATTATATCGGAACAGGCATAATATCTGAAGGGAGATGCCTTGAAGAGATTAAAACAAGAATCGCCATGACGAGGTAGCCTTTTGTAAGATTGAAAATATATTGACCAATAAAAATATGTCAATTGCAAATGGAAAAACAAATTGTAGAAGAGATACATAGAACCTGTACTTGTGTATGGATGTGAAAAGTGGACAATGAGCAGGCAAGCTGAAAAACTCCTAATGGCAGTGGAAATATGGTTTCTGTGGAAATTTCAAAGAATACCATGGACAGACAGAAAAACCAATAGCCAAGACCGTCAAGAAACAAATGAAAACCGTAAATTGATTAGAGGAATTAGATGTAGATATGTCAAACTTTTTATCCGCACCTTATGAGAAGAAATAAACTAGAGATAAAATAGAGAACTTGGGGACATCTGGCAAGATTAAGGGGAAAAGAACGAGGGGAAGGTAGAGAAGTAAATATCTGGATGGTTTGACCACATGCTATGGTTGGGACAAGAACATAAAACTGATCTACGACTCCGATGATTGTGTTAGATGGCGAAACATGATCGCACACGCTTACCGGCATGGTACAAGATGATGATGATACGGGACTAGATTTATATTTGTATATACCAAACAGCACTTAATCAGTGGTGTAGTTGGTACTTAACGGCATGGTACAAGATGATGATGATACGGGACTAGATTTATATTTGTATATACCAAACAGCACTTAATCAGTGGTGTAGTTGGTACTTAACGGCATGGTACAAGATGATGATATGGGACTAGACCTATATTTTTGCACACCAAGTTATATACGTTTTTTATAGCAAGTGATGAGGTCGGTATTACTCCGCCCACCTTTACTCTCCAAGACATTTTCTTGCATTCATTTGAGGCTGGGTCGACCTTGAGCCCAGTTTAGTCTTTAAACTTCGAAAACTTATCTCGAATTCCAGATCAACTTGAGGTTATACAGGGTGTATTTGTAATGACTGTATAGTTTTTGAAAATATTGCCGGTCCAAGTTTTGTATTCACCCTCTAGGAGTTCATGCGACATAACAGGTAAATACAAAACTTGGAACGGCAATATTTTTAAAAAAATGCACATTCATTAAAACTACTCCCTATAATCATTCATGGTGTTAGTAAAACCAAAAGAAAGACAGAAAGAAAGAAAGAAAGAATCAAAATCAATCAAATCAAATCAACTTTATTAGGGTCACAAATTGGGGGCGCAGGCCCGTCTTACATTCGGCCCTTCCAATCACTCGTCTTTCGTTCATCAAGAGCATTATACATTTACATAGGAAGAAAAATAAACATTGTGAAATGAATGTTGTAAACACTGTCGGAGGCGGGATGATCATTCTCGGGCCCTTGGCTAAGATCAGACGCTTTGCTGCCCCAGAGTAGTGCGCTGGTCTGTCGGGGCCGGGTGATCTCAACAAAAAAAACTCACTAAGCATCACTTAATGTGGGCCCGGTGGACCACTGGGCAATAGCTCACAGTGGGACTAAGGGTCCACGCCAAAACAGGGGAGGCGGGAACCAGCTAGTCTGGATGACCACCAAACCCATAAATAAAATAAAACAAGGCAAATTACCATGTTATGAGGCCACATCTCCCACGTACCACTCACCCCACCTACACACACCCCCACTACCCACACCTACCCACACACACGCACACCAAGGGACACATACATACCCCACCAACCGACCCATCCCCTCCCGCACATCCCCCATCCACACTACCCTCACCTGTTCCCCCAACCAAAACACACTCGCCACCAGAAACATTCCCCCACCAAACCCACATATCCCACGCCCACCCACATACACATCCTAACCCACACATCCTCTCCCATCCACACATCAAACCACCCATCCCCCAGCCTACCATCTCCATTGGACCACATATTATCCCACCCACGCACACAATCCCCCCTCCCCCACACACACATCTCCTTAACCACCCATACATCCCCAATCCACTCACACACACACACCCCACCACCCACACATACATCCTCCACCCACCCATATACATGCCTTAACCCAATCTCCCACTACACAATTCCCCCACCAGCACATCACATACATTCCCTACCACGCAATATTCCCAACCCACGCACCGCACACACACATATCCCTCACCAACACATCCCACACCCACATACCACCACACATCCCCACCTACACACCACACACATATCCCCCACCCACACACCACACAATATTCTCACCCACACCCACCCATCCACCAACAACCCACCACACACACAAAAATCCACATCCACACACACATACCTCACCCACACAATATCCCTAATCAACACACCACACACCTCTCCCCACCCACACACGCATTCCCTACCCGTCCACCAACACACACTCACTCACGCACACATCCTCCACTACGCACCCACACACCCCCACCAACCCACCCCCAATCAAACATCTCTTGATCACAATACCCCTACCCACACTTATCCTCCACCCACTCACGCATCCCACCCCAACACATGCACGCATCCCACCCCAACACATGCACATCCCTCACCCACCTACACATCCCTAAGCCACTCACACACCCCCACCCACACATTCCCCATCCACGCACACATCTCCCACCCACACAGGCCCACATACTTCCCCTAACCACCACACATCCCCTTACTCACCCACACATATACCCCACCCATAAAACACATTCCCCGCACCCATCACACACATCCCCCACACCACACACTATCCCCCACCCACACACATATCCTCACCCATACCACCACACCCCCACCCACACATCATGCACACATCCCCCACCAACACACCGCACACATATCTCAAACCCACACACCATACACTTCTCCCCACCCGCCCTTGCATCCCCAATCCACCCAAAACAATCCCCTACCCACACAACCCCGCCACCCACACATACTTCCTCAAACCACCCACACATCTCCACCCACATAAACACACACACCCCACAACCATCCCATACACATATCCTCCACCCATACACACATCCCCCATACCCCTACTTTCACCCCCACACATCCATCCACACATCCCACCAACACCCACAAATATCACTACCCACAAAAACCCACACATCTCAACCCATCCAAACGCATAACCCCACCCACACACCCCCACCCACACATATCCCCACACTCACACACATCCTCCACACACACTCACACCTCCTCACATCTAGACACATACAAAATGTCTCACGTTAGCATTGAAACTAGTATGAACAAACTCCCACACTTTACTCATACACATACACTGACAATTGTCATGAGCAGTCTCATAAAAATGTTAAACATGGAGAAAAATGTGTACATAAAAAGTATGTGACGTAAACATAGTGATGCTCCCACACACAGAGATACACACAGAGGAGGCACACACACACACACACACACACACACACACACACACACACATTCACTCTCACTCTCACGCTCACTCATTTTGTCTCTCATTCACACTGACTGACTCTCTCACTCAAACTACAGTAATGTACATACGTTTATATTATACATGATAAAATCAAATGGTATTTAACTGATAATATGACAGATGAGAATACACAAACATATGGATTCGCGTGTTACATAACATGCGTGTTACATGACATGCATCTGCTCAGCTTTCTCTCTCTCTCTCTCTCTCTCTCTCTCTGTCTCTCTCTGTATTCTTTCATATACACACACTCACACGCATGCGCGCGATCACACACACACACACATACACACACATCAACTCTCGCACTGTCTCACTCTCTCACACACAATCCTTCACACACACACTCACTCTCTCAATCACACTCTCCCACACATACACATACGCATGAACGCATCCACACGCGCACGCACACACTCCCTCACTCACTCTCACACATACACGTACGAATGCATGCACTGACACATTCCCCTACTATTTCTCGCTCAATCACTCTCTCCACACACACGCACGCACACACACACATTCACTCTCTCACTCTCTCTGACACCCACTTTCTCTCTCTCTCTCTCTCTCTCTCTCTCTCTCTCCTCTCTCTCTCTCGCTCCCACACGCACACACATATATAGTGAACAATTATAGTTAAACAATTATAATGAACGATTATAATGAACAATTATACCAGTAAATGAATTATGGTGGCATATAGTCGGTATGGATTAAGTATTGAAAGAGTTTTCGGTTAAATGTGTAGGGACTCATTGGAGTTTTCAGATCTGGAGGCAGATCATTCCATAAGTGAGCACCAGAATAGGCGAAACATGTTTTGTATAGGTCCAATCTAGGCTTTGAGACATGTAACAAATTTAGGCGCTTGCTGTTCATTGCATTAGATTGAATCAGCGGCAGAAGATACTCTGGGGTATTTTGAGATATAATTGTGTTCACTAATTTGGCTTTGTTGAAAAGGAAGCGCTTTTGAAGTGGTAGAAGTCTTAGATGACTGTACAAATTATTACTTTCAACGTGCTTTATGCCAGAAACCAGACGAATAGCACGGTTTTGTAGAGAACATAGTCGTTTTAAATTAGATTTAGGGCAACCATCCCAAACTGTGGAACAGTAATCGAGATTTGATTGGATATAGCATGTATAGAATATTTTTCGTGTGCTTTCGTCCAGGAAGTGCTGAATTTTAGCAAGTTGGTAAACTTTTTGTGCTATTTTCTTGGTAAGAACGTGAACATGAGAGCTCCAGCTCAAATGGCTGTCAATTAAAAGACCTAGTGTTTTATGTTCATTCACATTAACTATAGGTAACGTGCCCATGCGGAGTTCGAGCGGTGATCCAGTTATGGCTAGTGTCTGTAGTTTTTGTCTGGTCGTTATTAGCATGGATTTGGTTTTGTCGATGTTAATTTGCATGCGGTTTTCATTGCTCCATCTAGTAAGATTATCGAGTTCCTTTTGTAAGTTAGTTAGTTAGTTGTTAGTTAGTCGACAGATCATCCTCGTTGCACATCGAACCATTCAGTCCATAAGTGCTCGGATCCCCTCCTCAGCAAATCCCGCAGCGTGTAGCGGCTAACGACGCCAGTTCTGTGTTGGTTTATCAATCTTCTTTGGCTTCCTGCGTAGTGTTCTTGTTTGGCCACCCCTCTTTTAATTTGCTGCTCCCGCAGTCTGGCCATTGTTGTAGATTCACAGTCATCACTTGGTTCTCGCAAAAGTCTCACTTCTCGTAGAGCATTCAGAATGTCAGCCTGGTCCATGGCGTGTCCGCCCTCCACAGTAGCCTCACCTGCGAGCTTGTCAGCCCGCTCATTTCCTTGTACTCCCGCATGACCAGGCAAGAAGATGAAACTAATCTTTGCCAGCCGAGACCGCTTCAGAGACAGCAACCATTCTCTTCGGATCGACCCCTCCTCTATCCTCTTGATCATGTTAATTGAGTCGCTAAGGAAACAAGCCCTAGTGAATGTCTGTGTCTCGAGCCATGTTATTGCTTTACTTACTGCCATGACTTCCATGGTCAGGCTACTTGTGGTTTCAGTGAAAGCACCAGAGTCCTCCTTCACAATTCTCCCTCCGGCCCGAGCTGTAAAGGCCCATGAGCTTCTCACATGTCGGACGACCGACCCATCTGTGTAGATGACCGCGTCACCGTCTAGCGAATTCTCGAAAATCAACGCTTGTACTTCAGCCTCCACAGCAGCCGGATTTTCTTGTCTGCATTTTCTATCTAGTTGGATGCAAACTGAAAAGGATGTGCAGAAGTCTGTTGGCACTTGCACCCACTCCTCGCCAGGTTCTAAGTCCTCAAGTGAACACACCTGTTGAAGAATGTCTTCGGCTTGACCCATCCACGACCGTCCTCTTTTTAACCTGCTGCCCTTCACCTTCCTAATTTCACTATGCAGTGGATGTTGTGTGTTTGCGTTAATTCTGAGGTAGGCGCGTGCCCTGCAAACTTGTATTCTCTCTTCAATGGTTGGAAAATCAAGAAGGTAGCGCATCGCCCTGCATGCTGTATCTCTTGTACATCCAAGAATAATGCGCATAGCTTCATTCTGTATCCTTTCCATCCTTTCTATCTGCTTATGGCTGAGAGTCAGGATTGCCATTGCATACTCCAAAACAGACATGACCAGCCCCTCGTACAGAAGACATAGATGGCGCTGCTCACAGTTTGCTGCCGCCATCACCCGCATCGCTGCCAAACCCCGCTTGGCCTTTGTTATCACCTGGTCTATGTGCACATTATAAGCAAGGCTTCGATCAAACCGTATCCCCAGGTAATTCATTGCCTGCGTTCTTTCCACCGTCTCTGAACACAGCATTACAGTTGGTGTTGGATTGTTGACAATATGATTATTCAACGAGAACCAAGTCACTGTTGCCTTTGTTGGGTTGACCATTGCCCCAGCTTCATCACACCAAGTACTTATGCGATTGAGTTCGGTTTGTAGTTCCACAGCAACCTCCTCTCTATCCTTACCCTGACGATACACTAAAACATCATCGGCATACGACAATGTCCTGCCAGGTCCAGTGATCTGCTCACTGGTGATTCTCACTGTGTAGGCGTTGAACAGTACCGGAGATAATGGTGATCCCTGTGGTAGGCCAGGATATATTGTTGTTGGTTCCGAAGTCCAACTGCCACATCTAAAAACTACTTTCCGTTGGTAGAGGGCTGCAGCGATCCAACTAAGGAGGAATGGACTTACGTTTAGTTCAAGAAGCTGAAACATTAAAAAATCCAGTGGTACTCTGTTGTATGCGTCCTCAAGATCAATCGCTGCAGCAACGGTTTCAGTGCCTGAGTGAAAACCTTCATAGACATCATGGGCAAAGACTGCTGCATTGGTCCAAGTTTCTCTTTTTGGACGGTACCCACCCAGGGTAGGTGGGAAAACACCTTGCCTCTCTAGTTGGCTTGATATTTTCCTGGCAATTACCTTCTCCAGCAGCTTGCCTATTGTATTCTGCATGGTTATAATTCGATATCCCTGAATTTTTTTGTGGTCTTTGTCAGGCTTCGGCAAGGGAATCAGATAGCTGTGTAACCATTCCTCCTTGATGCTAGCACTCCCTATACTGTTGTTGTACATGTCTGCTAGTTTCTCTAGCTCATTGTCGGTACACCTATTTATGTCGTCGTATCTTATGCCATCAGGACCTGGAGCACTGTTTTTTGATCGTCGAAGCACAGCCTTGATTTCTTTCACTGTCACTGTGTCTTCCTCCGAAGTGTTCTGGGCCTTGCATCTGTCTGAGGTGACCTCCTTGGCCAGATTTCGGCCTCCCATGTCTGTCTGGTTGCCCTGCTCAAGGTAGCGTTCAAAGAGGGCTTTGCCCTTGTCCTCGTCAGTTGACTACACCACTCATGCTTTTATGTAGTCGCCAGAACAATTTCAGTGACTTGTCTGTGCTTACTCTTTGACACACCTCTGCCCATTTTTCGCTTTTAACCACCTTGACCAGTTTTTTGAAATAGCTTACTTTTGTGTGCATCTCTCTTTCTAAGTGCAAGCAGGGACTTTTGTAAAGAATTCTCTAATTCACTACGGTTTTCTTGACTAGTATATATAGTACAGTCGTCTGCAAATAGATCACAAGTTGTATTGATATATAAAGGAAGATCATTAATATAAACTGCAAAAAGCAGCGGACCTAGTATTGAGCCCTGAGGCACACCAATATTAAGCTGTGTGGGTCTTGATAGACAGTTGTTGAAGGACACGACTTGTTGTCTGTCGGATAGAAATGACGTAATTATGTTCACCATGTTGGTACTTATCTTCATTTGTTTTAGTTTTCTAATTAAAATATCGTGATCTACGATATCAAAAGCTTTTTTAAAGTCTACAAACACCGCTCCACAAATTCTACCGTTGTTGATGTTTAAGTGCCAGTTATCGGTCATTTTTGTTAGAGCACTATGGCAAGAATATTTAGGTAGAAACCCAGATTGACTGTTAATTATTAGATCGTTGTTAATTAAATGGTGTAACGTTATTTTGTGAATGTGTTTTTCTAGTGGTTTTGATAGCGACGATAGTAAGGAAATAGGTCTATAATTACCCAAAACGCTATTATCGATTGAGCCATTTTTAATTAGCGGAAACACTTTAGCAATTTTAAATGCAGATGGAAAGTAGTTTTTGGCCAGGCACTGGTTATATATGAATGTTAAGGACTCACTAATGACTGGTGCAGCACAACGAAGAATTCTATTACTGATACCATCTAGGCCGTGTGAGTTTGTTGATTTGAGGTTTAAGAGATATTTATAAACGTCTGCAACAGACATTAAAGGAATCTCAGCGGGAATATTTCTGGTGCACTTCTCCTCACAGAATGATGACAGTGAATTTAAATTACACGATTAGTCTGGTATTGAAGACTTTAGATTCTCTATTTCTGATTGAAAGAACCAGCTGAATTCATCGCATGTTATAGAATTTGGTATTGCTGATTCTGTAGGGCGTTTCTTATTGGTTAGCAAGTTAATAGCCTTCCATATATTTGTACTGTTTGAATTATCTACAATCAAATTTTTAAATGGTCTTTTTTTATCCTACGAATTTCATATTTAACTTTATTCCTTAGTCTGCGGTAATTGATGAAGTCTTTATTTTTATGTGCTGTATCTCGCTCTCTCATAATTTCCAGAACTACACTAGTGACCCATGGGGATTTATTTTGATTTTTGACTCGAACTTCTTTGATTGGCACGTGTTTATCGAACACATTGTAGACTGTCTTCGTCCAGAAAGCTAATGCATCGTCCGGGTCAGGAAGTTGGTAAACGTGATCAAGGGCTGCTTTTCTTAAGTCTTGCAAAATAAATCTTGGTTGAATGCTTTAAAATTTCTAAATTTGATACTTACATGTTTATGTTTAAGAGATTTGAACCCAATTCTTGACCATGTACAACATACAGGGTAGTGGTCACTAACTGTACTAACAGGAACAGAACATTCAATAATATTATCTGGACAAGTAACATATATATGATCAATTATAGTTGAGGATGTGTTAGTAACCCTTGTGGGGCGGTTTATTAGTTGTTTGAAATTGTAAGAAAGAATGATATCATCCCATGTCTGGTTGGATTTACTAATATCTATGTTGAAGTCACCTAGTATCATAACTTCTCTACCTGCTGTAAACACTCTATCCATCATTGTAGTGAAGCAGTCATACCAACTGTACCCGGCACAAGGATTCCTATATAGGTATCCAAGGATTTAAGAAAAGGATTTAAGAAAGAAAGAAAGAAAGAAAGAAAGAAAGAAAGATTGGTGAATGAATAAATGAATGATCTACATATCATAAGCACAAGACGGAAAGAAAGAAGCAGAGAAAAAAAAAACGATCCTTCTTGACGTAGTAAACGATATCTTCCTTGTTCGTGCGCTGGCGCGTCTAGTAGCCACACTTCCTCCTTTCTAACTGGTGATACATTTAGACAAGTGAACACAACATTCACAACATACACACACACACTCACACACACACACACACACACACACACACACACACACACACACACATACACAGACTAGAAAGGGGGGAAAAGAGCCACGCGAGGGACACAAAGAAAGTCGCCGAGTCAGTCGTTTTCTTTTTATCTCTGAGATTAATTTGACAATGTCAGTTAGGTCTGCCGCTTCCTGGTTCAGAAGTTCAAAGGCGTAGATAAATGCGGCTAGTTGAGTGCCAATAATATATCACGGAAACAAAAACAGTCACATACAGAGGTTCTATAAAGACTGGAAATGAAAAGAGAGTTGATGAAAGAGATTTAAAAACAAGAACCAGTCAATTGGAAAATTTCTGCTACGTTAAAATACATAACACTTATAAAACCCATACAGGATGGTAAAGTTGAAGGCAAGCGAGCAAGAGGTAGACAACGATACAAGTGGGAAGATAACATCAAGAGATAGACGAACAGCAATTTGACAGAATGTACAGTCACGACGAAAGACAGACATTGTTGGAGATCCATCGCAGTCAACCTTCATTGTGGAGATGGCACCTGATTGATTGATGATAGACAGGTCATTTGTGCTTGCACTGAAAATAACCTCTTTCGGGTTATGTTTAACTCGGGAAGAATCATGCTATGTCAGCTTTCATAGATCACAGCTATCTCGGAACAGTCATAACATCTGATGGGAGATGCCTTGAAGAGATTAGAACAAGAATTGCCTTGGCGAAGGTGGCCTTTAGCAAGATGACAAACATACTGACCAATAAAAAGATATCAAGTGAAACGAGAAAAAGAGTGTTGAAGTGCTACATGGAACCTGTACTTTTGTATGGATGTGAAGCGCGTGGAAATGAGCAGACAAGCTGAAAAACATCTGATGGCTGTAGAAATGTGGTTTTCGAGGAAAATGCAAAAAATACCATGGACAGACAGAAAAACCAATGAACAAGTCCTTCAAGAAACAAATGACGATCGTAAACTGATTAGAGAGATTAAACGTAGAGTCAAAATGTTTTGGGAGGAGACCAAAGGGAAGACCAAGAAGTAAATACCTGGATGGTTTGGCCACGTGGCATGGTCGAGACAGAAAGACGGAGCTGATCCACGACTCTGGTGAACCAGTGAGATGGCAAAACATGACTGCCCACGCTTATCGGCATGGCACATGATGGATGGATGGATGGATAAATCACACAAGGGGACCAGTCATCATCATCATCATCATCATCATCATCATCATCATCATCATCATCATCATCATCCAATGTCTTGCCGGCTGGCGTGGGCGATCATGCGACTCCACAAATTATGATCTCCGATGACACGTATCAATTCGTGTGTTGACTCCCTTCCGTACCATGACGCAAGATAAGAATTCTCTCTCGCTGTCTTCCTCTATCTCCCGAAAGACAAATCTTTTCGGTTGTCACATTTTCCAGAAATTGTCTTCTAATAACGTGGCCCCGAAAAAATGTCTTTCATTTTGATTTGGTATGGTACATAAAGCCGGTCTTCGTGGCGAAGTTGTTGCGGACGCGGTTCGTAATCCCGTATATCCGCGTTCGAAACACAGCTGCGCGCGATGTGGCAGCAGACCGCGTTGCGTTGGTTTTGCGTTGGTATGGGTGCCGGTCGTTCAGAAAGCAATGGCAAACTACAGAACGTAAACTTGCCAAGAGATCACAACGGCAGAAATACTGGTGTTGATTGCGATGTCCAATAAAGGATGTGCAAAAAAAAACACAAAAACAAAACACATGGTACATTAAACCGGCTCTGTGGTGAAGGGGTTAGGCACAATTCGTTATCCCGCGAATTGGCATTAGACCGCCTTGCGGTAGTTTTCATACATTGGTATGAGTGACGGTCGTTCGGAAAACAATGGCAAACTACTAAACGTAACATTGCCAAGAAATCACAAACAGCCACAAATGATGGGGTTGACAGTAACGTCCGGTTAAGGATGTGCAACTAACTTTTCAAAGTACATTAAATGGCCCCTGTCCACGCCTTTTTGCATATTGATTATTTAAAGGGAGTTTAAAGGCGAGATGACCGAATTAATTGCACCAGGTTTTATCCCAGATAGCCTCTTTCTGCAGAGCGGCCTGCTGAAAGCGTCGTACAAAGCACGAACTCCGTAGCTCCAGCGAAGTTCCCTAGGAGTCTCCGAGACACTAACGTTTTCATAATGTGTCCATATGAGAAACTTTTAGATTGATGCTTTTTAGTTTCTCATACTTCCTGCTTTCATACATTGTCGTCATCCTTAATGCGATATCCTTTTTTCCTTCATTCTGAGTGTTTTCAGTTTTCTTCACATTGCGAGCTTCAAAACATGTCCTCATTTTCAATACGATTACTTGTCTATTCATTCTGGGGTTTTTCCAATTGCCAGTTTTCAAAACAACACAAATTGATTTTGGTGTTCTTTTGTTTACTCCCACACACCTGTGCATGTGATTGTTAATCCTCTTATTTGCAAAGCAGATCTGTCTTTTCATTTTCCCCAAGACAGCTTTGTGTAGGTATCAGCAGGAGGATTTTAACATTTAAAGGGTTAGTGTACCCTGATTGATTGCCTGCAAGACCTTTCATTCATGTCTTCTAGAGTGTCTGACAAATGCATCAAGAAAAATTAACGAATGAGGGTGGTGTTATTTTATTATTTACGGTCGTTCAGAAAAGAATAACAAACAACTGAATGTAAACGTGCCAAACAATCTCAAACAGCCAGAAAAATGCTGAGATTGACTGCGACGTCATGGTATTGTCCTCGAAATAATAAGTCAGACTTGTTTACCGTCACTTTATAGAAACAAGACTAGCCTAATCAGAAGATCAGTCGTGGAACAATCTTCTGCAACGAATCAACGACCACAACATTCCCTATTCGTACAATCGCGTCCTGTTTGTACACTATCTCAGTACAGACTATGTGATCCCTTTATAAAACAAACACAACAACAACAACAACAACAACAACAACAACAACAAAACTAGCATAATAAACATTCTCCTAGCAGTGGAACGGTATATCTTAGAGAATTATAACTGCTTATTTCATCTTGATTTCAAACTCTTCTCAAATCAAGAGTGAAGTTAAGTAAGGTTGTGTACTTACCCCCACTTGCTTTGGAATATGCTTTTTCTTTTCTATTAAAATATGCCCGTCACGATCAGGATAGTGAGATATATTAGGGACGTTAATTTGAAACCCATTCCAATGGCTTTATTACAAAAGCATGAAAGAAACATTAACAGGTGTGGTAGAATTAAACAAAGCATTCATTTTAAATGAATTATGCACCATGGGTTGGTCAGAAGAAGTCGCCGTAGGCATTCAGGCAAGCATCCCATTGTTTAGGTAGACGGCGAATGCCGTCCGCAAAAAAAAAAAAAAAGGATTGTGGTTGCTCACTGAACCAAGTGTTTACCGCGTTCATTACGTCTGAATCTGTGTGAAATCGTTGCCTCTTGACATCTTCGTTTAAAGGTCCGAACAAATGAAAATCACATGGTGACAAATCAGGACTATAGGCCACTTCTTCCTTACTAATGCTTCCTGCACAAACTTAGGCGACATGCGGACGAGCATTATCGTGCAACAAAATCACACCGCGAGAAAGTATGCCGGGTCGTTTATTCTTGATGGCATTTTGCAGCTTGTCTAGTGTTTGCAAGTAGTGGGTAGAGTTGATGTTAACACCAGGTTCTTTAAAGTCGGCCAACAATAACCCTTCGTGGTAAGAAAAATAAAAATACGCTCATCATAACCCTACCAGAGGAAACCTTTAACTTGAATTTTTGGTTTTTGGTGATCCAGCATGCTTCCATTGCATGCTCTCTCTTTTGCTGCTCGGCTCAAAGTAGTGGCACCATGATTCATTGCCTACCACTATGCGGAAGAGAAATGCGTCACCCTACACTTCGTAACGCAGCAAGTGGTCCAAACACCATCCCATGCGTTCCTCTTTTTGGTGGTCGGTCAACTTCCGTGGTACCCACTGTGAACAAACCTTCCGATACGACCTTTTCAATTGTCCCAACTGACGCATCAAATCCTTTCGCTAGCGAACGTATGCTTCGACAACGGTGCATCTGTACTGCTTCATCAATTTTGCCGATGCTTTTTTTTTTCTGTTGCAACAATATGCGCTTGACCCGGCCGTCGAAGATCTGTCGTGAACTGACGTCCTTTCCGAAACATTCGTGCCCAGTCTGTCGCTGTTGTCTTCGACACACATTTGTTACCGTAATCTGCCTGCATTCTTCGACGAATGTCCACTGGCCGACATCTTTCAAATTAAAGAAACTGAATCTTTAAGCTTCTTTGGACGGATTATTTATCAACCCAACCGTTTTCTCAACGGTCAGAAACAGAACCTATGCATCATGGGACGATAAGCACGTGCTCTTTTATTCATTGGTCAGTAATTATCACATGACTATGACATGATCATATTCAACGTACGCAATTACGCGCGGTACGGCACGAACGGATTTCAAATTAACGCCCCTTATACTTTAACTCACTCAGATGGCGGCCTCTACATTGCTCAGAGATTGAAGGCCAAGACCAAAATTTGGAGCGAACTGATCAGAGAGTTGCTTTTTGTAGATGATGATGCAATTATGACCCACTTTGAGGAAGAATTACAAGGAACACAGAGCTGATCCACGACTCTAGTGATCATGTGAGATGACGAAACATGACCACACAGGCTTATCGGCATTGCACACAATGATGATGATGTAATGTTGGATCAAATAAAACAAAATCTGCATTGATGATAACTTAAACACATTACCGCTGGTCACGCAAGAAAGCGGGCTTGCTAATGCGCCACGCTGCTCCCTCATTTACAACCAGTACACAGAACAGTAATATCTGATGAAACATTGACATGAGAATAACAGGACAAATAAGGTACGTATGATGAGGATGCGGGGCGCATCCGAAGTCGGGCATTTCAAGATCATTCGGACCATTTCAAACTCAAGACCATGAAATGTGTGTCAGCAATGAAAGTTATGGCCGAGACAAATAAAAACACAAAAGCGGTCAGCATGCCGAATGGATATGAGTGCTTGCTCTTAAACTTCCGTTGTTGATTGGTACAACCCTTACACCGGTTAGTTGAACTAAAATATTGACTTCTTGTTCATTGACTTCGGGGAGTAGATCCCTATTATCATCGTCCATCGTAATCACGTGAACCCCGTGCACCGTCTGATGTACGCGGGCGATTTAATAAGTAAGACACACAGTTCTGTGGGATGGCAGGTAAATGTAGATGGTGTTTTCTACAAGTGTCATTATGTGACAGCAACATCGAACTTTATATTCCTGTTCGTCAGGTGGCGCTGTCTCATGCGCATGCGAAACATATAAACAAAATGGCGACTGTACTTAGGTGTACTACCAAAGAGAAACGTGCTGTTGTGCATTTTTTTTGTGTGGGCAAAAGAACTGTCTGCAAAGGACATTTATAAGGAAATGCTTCCAGTTTATGCTGACAAATGTTTGTCCCGTAAAGCGGTCCACTGAAAACCCACCTTGGCGGGAAACATTTCGCGAAAGACGCCGAAGTTGAATGTGAAGTGAAAACGAGGCACCCAGTTTATGCAGTGGGTATGGGAGGACTGATAAAACGATGGGATAAGTGCATCAATGTTTGTGGAAATTATGTTGAGAAATAAAGGGACAATGTATGTATAAAAATAAACTGGCTTCACTTTGTTATCATATTTAGTTATTTTTCTACAGCCATGTGTGACTTACTTATTGACCTTCCCTGGTACTTACACGAGGGCCTTCAGATGAAAACCTTAAATGTTGTGTGTGTGTGTGTGTGTGTGTGTGTGTGTGTGTGTGTGTGTGTGTGTGTGTGTGTGTGTGTGTGAATATATTCTGAAAAAGTATAGAAAAAATGTATCACTTTTCGATGTAATCACCACTGCGTTCAATGCAAGTACCCCAGCGCCTATAAAGTGCTTGGATTAGAGTAGAAAAATATTCTGTTGGCAACGTGTATCCACTCATGCACCACCTGCTGTACCTCTTCACAGAAGTCACACATTGCTTTGAAACTTCCTACTCCACTCATACACTTGCTACTCCACTCATACACTTCCTACTCCACTCATACACTTGCTAGACACGCAAGCATCACAATACTGAACCTTCATTCACCGATAATTTCTATAGGTTTCACCCCTTTACTATCAATAAACGGCTAACAGAACCCTGCTCCTCATTGGTGCAAGTCGACAGTGGGGCAGCCATCTTTAAAAAGGCCTTATGACGTCACCATACTCGTCTGCATTGTGATGTCACATGTTTAACCCCCTTGGTACTCTTAACAACATTAACATGTTACAAGATAATGGCATGGTTATTGTAATCTCTATCACACTTTGAAGTTTTCATTTGAAGATCCCTAATACTTCTCTTCTCCGTGTGGTTTTAGGTCTTACTCTATTTCATTTGCCCTGTGAAATCCAGACAAATTCATTTCTAGTTATACTATTCTCAGGCTTTCTGAGTGTGTGTCTTTATCCGGCGCCTGTGTCTTTTCTTTACACATTGGTGCACTGGGTATTCTGTGGTGTTTGTCCATACATACTACTACTAGTAGCACTGGACTTAAATTTGCATGTGGATTAGCTTTCCCTATTACCAATGTCCCTCTCCAATTGTCCAAGTTCCACTCCGACCTCAGATGTACTTGTAATTTCCGTCCGAAAGTCAATGACGGGAAGTTAACATTTTAGTCCAAATGTCCAGTGTAGGGATGTTAAAGAACGCGCGTTCTGATACATTCGGCCATGCCGAACTCCGGTTCACTGGTATGTGTTTAGTTCTCTCCATGAGCTCTACGTGTATGATTGTGTCATATTATTTTATTGTTTTTATTTTCCGCAGGCGCCAATTATTGAATATTTCAAGATTATTATAGTCTGTTTACTTTTGTCTGCACCAATATAAAATTCCACATCTCAGTAACCAACTGAGGGAAAAAGATGAGATTTAGCATATAACCTTATCATTATGTCCACCCAACAAAACAAAAAAATTTGTTCTGGAGATTGTACAGCAGATTTCAAAGTTTGTTTATATGCGGTATATAATTTACGGGTCAGAGATGAAGTGCACATTATTGAATGTATTACGCCTTCACATGGAAACATTAGCGTTGAATAGTTAATTTTCTCGTGGGACATGGGATTGCCCTTATGACATGAGCCTCGCGTAGTGGAACGGGGCATTACTGTACAACAAGTTTTGTTAGCGAGAAATGACTTGTTTTTCACCAAAACATCAAAGAAATGTCGCCGCTTTCCATGATTTAAGTTGCTTTTGGACCTATCAAAGACATATTCCTTGGGTGGGGGTAAATATAAGACGGCAGGAAAAATTTCATAACGATGCAACAGACAGTTTTCAAAATAATTGATCGTGAATGAAGGCATTCATTTCTGCACAGACTATAGTTATTCTTCCGGTTGATTTGTGTGTTTGTGACCTTTACGGTAGTAATTATTAAACATTGGAGTTAAAAGTTCTAAGTTTGGTACTACGTTTAACCTCCTTTGACTTCCACATATTTCCTAGTGCAGTGAATGTCCCTCTTAACTGTTGTATTCTCATGTTAATACCTCTACCGTAGTTTACGGAGTATAAGACTCACTTTTTTCTTCAAAAAATTGCCTCCAAAATACAAGTGCGTCTTATACTCGAAATTAATATAAAAATGTCCAGTGTTTGATTTAAAATTCCCGCCAGTCTTAAAAATGGCCACATATCTCAGAAAATGCCACAAGAGTATGAAGAGAAAATATTATCTTTACATCGCTTTATTATCCAACATCGAAAGAAAACTAGTGTGGAACTATGCCAAATAGCGAATATGGACGAAACTCCTCTGACGTTTGATGTGCCGAGTAACAGAACTGTTGCCATGAAAGGTGCTAAGTGAACATGAAAAAATGCACTACACTGTTGTCCCTTCATGTCGTGCTGACGGTACTCAACTTAATCCAATGATCATTTTCAAGCGCAAAACAATGCCAAAACCTTCTGAAATACCGCCAGGTGTTTTGTTCATGTACATGACAACTGTATTTATGGCGGTCTGTGGGCCATTGAACTAACTGGGTTGCCTGATGCAGTAATGTGTGGCTGCTGGTTTTCTAGTGACTGCCTCTTCCACCGACGATGAACTTTTGTGTTGCCATTCTGGCAGCGGCATTATGCATAGTATACTCATGCAGGCTGTTGGTTTGTCGAGACTCCTGTCTGTTCCACTGTTCACGTGGGGCTGTGAGGAGCGTTTTGTGTGATATTCACTGGCACAGGACCGGAGCATAATGGGTGGTCCCTTTGCCGTGAAGTTGGAACCGCGACTAATGACTAATGCTTCCCAAACAAGTGTATGGTTTCGACTTCTTCTTCTTCTTCTTCTTCTTCTTCTTCTTCTTCTTCTTCTTCTTCTTCTTCTTCTTCTTCTTCTTCTTCTTCTTCTTCTTCTTCTTCTTCTTCTTCTTCTTCTTCTTCTTCTTCTTCTTCTTCTTCTTCTTCCGGAGAGTTTTTTTCGGACGAGATTGCGTTGTGCCTGTTTACAGCAGAGCTGCGTTCTTGCGCCGTTAGGCCGACGCATCCGATTTCTGCAGGCATTTGTCGACTGGGTTAACCTTCCCGGGGTGATTTCGACTCTTGAAGTGGGGTTTCACCAGGGAAGATCGGGTTGTTGTTTGATTTTGAAAGCGATATGCGGGATTGGGAATCGATTTCGCAGCGCCTTCGCCACAGACACCGGTGGTAAAAATAAATAGCACACGGAGAACTTATACAGTGTGGGCTTACCTGTTGTGATCATCAACTTATCTTGATCTGTCTTCAAGTGTCTCTATTAACGATATAGTACTTAAGAGTCCACCTACAGGTTTCCCGTTCATCAATTAAGCATTCAAGAGTTTACCTTCAAAATTCCCGTTCAATGATACATAATTAAAACATTCAGCTTCAAATTTTCCGTTTATTGATGCATAATTCAAGAATCCACCTTCAAATTTCCGGTTGAACGATAGGGCATAAAGTCTCCACCTTCTAGTGTCCCAGTTTGACGACAGAGCATTCAAGTATTCACCTTGTAATGTCCCTTGGGCACAGACCGACATTAAAATGAAATCGTGCAACGATAATCTGGTTTCCCGTTCATCAATAAAATATTCAAGAGTGCACTTTCAAATGTGCCGTTTGAACGATAGTTTCCCAGTTTCCCAGAGTATTCTAATGTCCACCGTGTAATGAATGTCCCTTACATACAGAACGACATTAAAATGCAATCGTGCAACAGTCTATTTTATTGTGCCTCATGCAAAAATCCACTATCTTGTTTTCAATGGTGGAAGATTGCACATTATATTCCACCGTGATACAATGGTGGAATAATTCAGAGATCAACCGATATGCTGCTTGAGTTTAGACACAACAGAAGGGATCTATCTTTCCTATGCTTATCCACTCATCTATCTCATTACCTACCTACCTATCCACCTACCTACTTACCTACTTACAGATTCACCTACTTACTAATCTACCTACCTATCCACCTAATTACTTACCTGCCTACACATCCACCTATGTATTTACCTAACTACCTGCCTACCCATCCACCTACTTACTAACCTACCTACCTATCCACCTATTTCCTACCTACCCATCGACTTATTTACTAGCCTAACTATATATTTACCTACTTACTAACCTATCTATCTATTCACCTATTCAGGTAACTGCCTACCCATCCACATAATTACTAACCTACCAATATATCTACCTAATACATTCATGTCACTCTAGGTACCTATCTGTCTGCAGTTTATAAATCCTGCAATGTATCTAACTTGCTAACTTTCTACTTACCTACCTATCTGTCCAATAACATACCCGCGTACATGGCTAAGCATGCCTTCCATCCTAGATAAGTAAATAGCATCCAATTGCTCTACCTAGCTACCTACCTAACTACCTATCTACTTATCTCCTACATACCTACCTACTTAGCTACCTACCTAACTGTGTACCTGACTGCACGCCTTCAAAAATCACTACGTATGTAAATTCCAACCAACCTACCTAATAACGAACTTACCTACCTACATAAATGCGTACCAGCTTGCATGCCTTCTAACCTACCTACGCATATAAATATCCACCTACCTACCTACCCTCCTACCGACCTACCTACCTACCGAACTGAGTGCCCGACTGCAACTTCAAACCTAAATGTCTCTATAGCCGTGCCTAACTATCTACGTACGTACATACCTACCTACTTACCTACCTACCTACCTACCTACCTATCTGCCTACCTACTAACTTACCCACCTCTCTATGTCCATTATTTTTGAGAAAAAACATATTACAATCGCATCCAAGGATTCCACATAAACAGCACACAATTCCACCTCTTGATAAGAATAACATCATACGTGTAAATTAATATAACAATACAAATAACATTTAATATTTGTAATGACATTCCATAAAATATTCCATAACAAAAAGACGCAGAAGTCGTGCTTTTAAAGAAATACGACTCTTTTGAATTAATGAATTCTCCTGAATCCAGTCTGTGATAGTATAGAATAGAATGTAGAAAACAGAAATTGCATTCTTTTTGGGTAATAATGTGTTTTGCCAACGTAGATGCGCCTTCCTGGTTGTAGGAACCAATCACAAAAGACCGGTCGGGGTGTGTATGTGTGGAGTGTGAGGTTATATGTGCGTATTTGTGAGGTTGCGTCCATCTAATGAGGAGATGCTGGAGGGAAATCGTTATCTTTGTCAAACCGGAAGACTGTATTATATTGTGGATATTGGATACAAGAACGGTATCCAAAATAACAAAACTGAGAGTTTCATTGTTGAGCACACACACACACACACAAACATATTGTGGTGAATAGAGAGAGCTGGACCCTTTTGAATGTTGATGTTCTGGGTATGCATCCCAAAGTGAAGACAATGTATGTATTTGTTTGTGTATCTGTGTGGTTATGTGTGTGTCTTTGTATATGTTGTGTGTATATGTATGTTTGTGTATGTGTGTGTATGTGCGTTTCAGTCGAAGATACCACAGCATAGACAGTGCTTGACAATACAATTTAGAGCAGTTGTAGTCGGTGTGAGTGTGTGTATGTGTGTGTGTATGTGTGTGTGTGTGTCTGTGTGTGTATGTGTGTGTCTGTGTGTCTGTGTGTGTATACACCTGTGATGACGTGGTAGACACTAGTCTACAGACTCAAGTATTCAATATACCAGCTGCGACACATAGTCAATGGTGCCAGTGTGTGTGTGTGTGTGTGTGTGTGTCTGTGTGTGTGTGTGTGTGTGGAGGCGCGCGTGCGGCGCTAGTGTATGTTCCATATCTATGCAAAGACAAACAATACGACTAAGCAATATTGTCAATACAGGTGTGAGAGTGGTTGTGTGTGCTTGCACACGAGCGCGCGTACGTGCGTGCGCGCGTGTGTGTGTATGTTATATGTTTATGCAAAGACACAATATCACTAAGTCATGTTGCCAATATACGCGTGAATGTCTGAATGTATTAGTGTGTGTGTGTGTGTGTGTGTGTGTGTGTGTGTGTGTGTGTGTGTGCGTGTGTGTGCGGCGCGGGCAAATTTGGTGTTTATACAAATAAATTATACCACGATGCCGTAATTTCAACAAACACACGTCCACAAGTGAAGTACTACAAACAAAAGGAAAAGAAGAACAAAGCAAAGAGAAGTGATGGTCGGGCCTTGGTCGGACAGTCGTGCATCGTTACGACTGTGATGTGTAATATCTGCTGTGCATGCCTAGACTGCCGGCCTCCCTGGTCTACAGGTTATACGACTTTCTCCGTAATCTCGTATACTCTCGTAAGTAACGTGACGTTGCGCGAGAATTGGTAGCGGATCTCTCCGCGTCGGTAACTTAAAGGTATGTGAGCCGGTCGCTCAGAAAGCAATGACAAACTACTGAGCGTAATCTTGCCAAGAAATCAATAATCAGCTGAAAGATGCTGATGTTGACAGCGATGTCCTGTAAAGGATATGCGAAAAACATGCCTAGACTGGCAATTTGATCCAGAAAACAATAAATATTTTTTTCGCTCGCTCGCTTTGAAATCAAGCGTAGTCCATACACACTGCTTCTAGTAGTACTTGACAGCATTTTGCGTGTGGATTAGCTTTCCATATTTCCAATGTTCCACTCATCAGGCGAACCCACTCCGATCTCAGAGGTACTTGTAATTTACTTTCTGAAGTCATGGACGCGAAGTCAACATTTTAGTGTCGGAGTTGAACCCGAAACCTCGGCATCAGCACACCGGAAGTTTAAGAACGCCCGTTCTTATGCATTCGATGATGCTGACCTCCGATCTGGAAAAATAAGAACCATGTTATGTGTGTTTGCGGGAGCGTTGACGAGGTTGATAGCTAACTGCGGTGATCATGTCATGGGCACGGTCGGTGGTGGGTTCGACGCTTGGGCTGGTCGCTTGCGAAAGTGAGAGATAGATTGGCCACATATACCTCATGGCAGTCAGGCCTTCAAAAAGTGATAGTGCTATCAGATCATATACCCGGAGTATCATAGTGCTTAGGGACAATTTAATTACATTTGTTCAATATATGTTATTAATTCCATAAAAGCACCTAGATCATCGCATGATCAAATTAATTATCATCATAATCATATTCATATTAATGAAGGGCTCCCCTTGGTCAGATTTTCGTCCTAAAACTACGACTGGCCTAGCAGATTTTCATACTTCTCATTGAAAAACTAAGAAGTATAATCAGACTTGGGGTAGCCGGATAGGGGTACACCCTACCAAAGGAGAAGTAAGGTGCCTCCTTCCCTCCGCTAGCCTACGGGACACCCTTGGGCAAGGTGGAGTACCCGTTTAGGCCCCCCCCCCCCCAAACAGGGTAACGTGAAGCCATGGGAGCAGGTGGTGGATTGGTCTTGGGAGCAGCTGACAGATAGTTAGTTATGGTTTCAAGTCGGTGACGGTGGGCAGAGGATCTCTCAGTAGAGACAATGGCTACGGTCATCCGATCAGCATGGTCACTGCCAGGAAGGAAGAATGGTAGACTTCCCTCCTTATTGATTCCCGGGCAGAGGAGGCTCGTCAGCCTTGGTTGGTATCTCTTCTAAGAGAAGGAACTCTAAATCTCAAACCTCCGCTGTCTTGCGGGTATACCCATATGGGAAAGGCTTCGGGAGTAAACCCTGAGGACAAATCCGGAGATGGAGTCCCTAAGGCAGTTCCATGTTGTAAACAACATAGTTCTGGCAACTCCTGCGACGGCACCGATGCCAAGTTGCATTGGCTACTGCCTTTTCCTTGGTCAACATCGGCGACGTGGAGAGGGGGAACAGCTGGTTCTCCGATTTCCATTGCCCAGGCTTGTGCCCTGAAGAGGTCACTTCAGCACCGTGTAAAGCGGTGACACAACACGGGAAGCAGCATTTGCCGGTTATAAGTCTTAATGCTCGATTGGCGTAGAGCAAGGCGCCAGGGGCTACTTCCGACGGTGGGAGAGATCATCGTATCTCACTAGACAGCTACCGCCCGCCTAAGCTGGGGATCCCCCAGTCAATAAGGTGTTGTCTCGCCACGGTTCATCTGCTCCTGAGGGTGTGAGGAGCTTAGGGGGAAAATCCTGACACATAGACCGCAATATATACACCTAGCAACAAGAAAAAAACAAAACAACCGGCCCTAAGGCTGGGAACATGGAACGTAAGAACCATGACCCCTGGCATCTCAGACGATCTAAATGAGATTGTGGATGCCCGCAAAACTGCAGTGATAAACAACGAACTACTAAGACTGGGGATAGACATTGTCGCCCTGCAAGAGACCAGACTCCAAGAATCCGGAAGCATCAAGGAGAGGGACTTCACTTTCTACTGGCATGGCAAGCCGTGCGGAGAGACCAGGGAGCATGGAGTTGGGTTCGCTATCAGAAACAAGCTACTTAATTCCATCATACCACCAAGTGATGGCACTGAAAGAATATTGAAGCTCCAACTCCAGACAGAGGCAGGCCCAGTTAGTATTATAAGCGTTTACGCCCCAACACTAACTGCAGCTTCAGAATCTAAAGACAAGTTCTATGACGACTTTAGCAAAGAAGTCAGTGAAACACCAGAGAAACATCTTTTTATCCTGGGGGATTTCAATGCCAGGGTTGGCTCCGACCACAAATCTTGGCCTTCATGTCTAGGACAGTTTGGCGTTGGGAAGATCAATGACAATGGACAACGTCTCTTGGAATTCTGTAGCCACCATAATCTGTGCGTGACCAACACCTTCTTTGACACGAAACCTCAACACAAGGTGTCATGGAGGCACCCCAGATCAAAGAACTGGCACCAACTCGACCTGGTGCTCACTAAACGCAGCAACCTCCGCAATGTACAGTTGACTCGCAGCTATCATAGTGCTGACTGCGACACCGACCATTCACTCGTCTCCAGCAAGGTGAAGATAAAGCCCAAGAGAATCTACAGAAGCCGAACAGAAGGAAGACCACGCATAGACACCAGCGGCACCCAAAATAAAGAGAAGGTCAACAAATTCATGCAGGCTCTAGCGGATACTCTGCCTGGCCCCACAAATAGAAATTCCACCGAGAGATGGAGTCATTTTCGCGACACCATGTACAATACAGCACTATCAACATTTGGCAAGAAGCAAACTAAGTCAACCGACTGGTTTGAAGCACACTCTGAAGAGATGCTCCCAGTCCTGGAGATAAAGAGACATGCATTCTCAATGTATAAAACATCACCTTCAGAGAAAACACTGCAGGCATTGCGAACGGCCAGAAATAGAGTACAACAGATGGCAAGAAGATGTGCGAACAGGTACTGGCTACAGCTCTCTGCTCAAATTCAAACTTGTGCAGACACTGGAAATATAAGAGGAATGTACGAGGGCATCAAGCAAGCTGTCGGTCCATCAAAAATTAAGATGGCCCCTTTACGATCAACTGAGGGGGTAATCATAAAAGATCGAGCGAAACAAACGGAAAGCTGGGTAGAACACTACTCAGAGCTATACTCAGTGGATAACACTGTCAGCGAAGAAGCTCTGGAAGCCATCGATCAACAGTCTGCCATGCATGCCCTGGATAACGAACCTTGCCTCACAGAAATCAGTGAAGCACTAGACTCTCTCAAATCCGGCAAGGCACCTGGAAAAGATAGTATTCCACCTGAAATTTTAAAATGTAGCAAAGAAACAATCATCCCAGAACTGTATGCAATATTTCAGCTCTTCTGGAGAGAAAAATCAATACCACAAGATATGAAAGACGCAAACATCGTTACACTTTATAAAAACAAAGGGGACAGAAGCGACTGCAACAACTATCGCGGCATTTCCCTACTCAGCATTGCAGGCAAGATTTTTGCCAGAGTAATCATTAAAAGATTACACATTCTTGCTGAAAGAATCTACCCCGAATCGCAGTGCGGATTTTCTCACTCCGGCAGCTCCAAGAGAAGTGCAGAGAACAGAGGAAGCTATTTATATTTGCCTTAATCGACCTCACAAGGCATTTGACCTCATGAGCAGAAGCGGCCTTTTTAAGGTCCTTGAAAAGGTTGGATGTCCACCCACTCTTCTTAGTCTCGTGAAATCATTCCACGAAAACATGCAGGGGACCATTTTATTTGACGGCTCAACATCCCAGTCATTCAGCATCAGCAGCGGAGTAAAGCAGGGCTGCGTGCTTGCTCCTACACTCTTTGGTATCTTCTTCGCTGTTCTCTTAAGGCAGGCATTTGGGACTGCCACTGAAGGCATATACCTCCACACAAGATCTGATGGCAAACTTTTTAACCCATCAAGACTCAAGGCAAAGACCAAAATAAGATCAAGATGTGTAAGAGAACTACTTTTTGCAGATGATGCAGCACTGACTACGCATACAGCAGAAGATCTCCAAAGGCTCATAGATCGTTTTGCAGCCGCCTGCAAAGACTTTGGGCTCACCATTAGCCTAAATAAAACACAGGTGATGGAACAAGACGCTGGTGCGCCCCCGTCAATCAAAATTGCTAATTACGAATTGAAGGTCGTCCACGATTTTGTGTATTTGGGATCGACAATATCAGATAATCTTTCATTAGAGACAGAAATCGACAGACGCATTGGAAAGGCAGCCACAACATTTTCCAGGCTAGCTAAAAGAGTTTGGGAGAATAATAGACTAACAGAGCGTACAAAAGCTCAAGTATATAAAGCTTGTGTTGTTAGCACACTACTCTATGGGTCTGAATCCTGGACCTTGTACTCAAGACAGGAAAGGAAGTTGAATTCCTTCCACATGAGATGTCTGAGACGTATCCTGGGCATAACATGGAAAGACCACATAACAAACAAACAGGTGCTTGAACGAGCAGATATTACCACAGTGCACACCCTCCTCAAGCAGAGACGCCTCCGGTGGCTGGGCCACGTATCTCGAATGGAGGATGAACGTATTCCCAAAGATCTCCTTTACGGAGAACTAGCCACAGGAAAGAGGCCAACCGGAAGACCTCAAATGCGATATAGGGATGTGTGTAAACAAGATATGAAAACCATTGGAATAGATCCAGACACGTGGGAGAGAGTTGCAACAGACAGATGCTCCTGGAGAAGAGATGTACGAAACGGACTGGTGCTCTTTGAGCGCAATCTGATCCAACAAACTGAGGATAGGCGGCACAGGCTCAAAGCGCAGTCACTTACTGCCTCATCTTACAGATGCGGAAACTGTGACAGGGATTGTCACTTCTCGCATTGGACTATACAGTCACCAGCGCCCGTGTGTTGCCGGGGCCCATACGGGGGAGCAAAGAATAGTAACACTGTTGCCTACCATGCATGTCGTAGGAGGCGACTGAGGAGGATATGGTTCCGTCGCCCTGCTACTGAGTGAGTGCGTGGCGCGACACTGTGAGCTGTGAGTTTCGTGTGGAATGCTTTTACATCTGTCCGCGGTTGTGTGTAGCGTGAACTGCATGTTCGGAACGATGGCGGCCGGCTGTTGCTGGATTGACTGGTTTGCCTTTTCGGCTCACGAGTGCATTTTTCAGGAGACTCCTGGGAGTCGCCGCTGGAGATACGGAGTTCGTGCTTTGTGCGGCGCTTTCGGCGGGTCGTCCTGTGGAAAGAGACCGAGTCATATGGGATAAAACCCAGGGTCAATGAAGTCTTTCTGGTGACTGCCATTTCCATCGACGATGAACTGTGTTTTTCATGGACGACTTTTGTGTTGGCATTCTGGCGGCGGCATTATGCACAGTGTACCTGTGCGGGCTGTTGGCTTGCCGATACTCCTGTCTGTTCCATTGTTCACTTTTGGCAGTGAGGAGCATTTTGTGTGATATTCACTGGCACAGGAACGGAGCAATATGGGGACAACCCGTTGCCGTGAAGTTGGAACCACGACTAACTAACTAACTAACAAGTCACCAGCGGTGCTGCCAGGCACCTCCCAAGCGGCACAACTCTATAGTCCTTCAGGACTGAAAGAGGCCTACTAATCATATTAATAATCATCATATTAATAATAATCATCATCAACATCATCATCATAAGCATATTCATCATCATCATAGTCAGCATCATCATCAACATTGCATCAACTCATCATCATCAAGTGCCGTGCCGGCTGGCGCAGGCGTTCATGGCTCTCCATAGATCTCGGTCTTTGGTTTTCTGGATCAACTCTGCTGCTGATATTTCTCCATGCCACCGATTCAATAGCCTGTTTCAGGCAGTCGTCGTTAGTTACTCTGGCAGTCCAAAGAAATTCGCAACATTCGTCTCAGGAATCACATCTCTGTTGCTTCTAATTTCTTCTTAATTTGTTCATTTATATTCCAAGATTCACTGCCATACAACAAAACTGGTTCTACATAGCATTTCAGCGGTCTCTTTCTTACATTCAGTGATAGTGACTTATTTCATAAGATACTCTTCATTTTCTGAAATGCGGCTTTTGCCTGCCCTATTCTGCTCCTAATCTCTGTTGTACATCTTCCATCTGATGTTATAAATGCCCCTAGGTATCTAAAATTATCCACTTGGTTAAGGCTTTTCCCTGCTATTTCTATATCACATTTTGGTGTCACCATTTTCTTTGATATTACCAATGTTACTGTTTTCTTGATATTCAAGGAGAGTCCTTTCCTTGCACTCTCTGTTACTACAACGTCTAATAATTGTTGAAGGTGTGTTGAATTATCCGCCACCAATACTGTGTCATCTTTTTTTTTTTCCCCCGCGTTTCCATCCTGTTTCAGGATATTGCGGTCAACACCAGCATCTTTCAGCTGTATGTTGATTCCTAGGCTAGATTACGCTCATCAGCACGCCACGACTTTCTGAGCGACCGGCTCCATACTCTCATAAGTCACTTTTGCGATTGGAACCACTGCTAATTCTCGTCGCGTCACGTGACGAGAGTATTCGGGGTTAGCGGAGAAAGCTGCTAACTCCTCGGCCATGGAGCCGGACTGTGTCATCTGCATAGCGTATATTATTTATATTATGACCTCCAACTAGTATTCCTGGCATCTCTTTGATCTCTCTCATTATTACTTCGCTATACTGCATCAACTGCACAATTAGAAATACATCAAGCAGTATTACCAACATAGAAGAGCCGAAGCAGCCTAGAGACAAGCCTCTCATCTGCCGGTCCGGAAGTCTTAGGTTACATCCGAGTCGGTCCGGTTGAACAATTATTTAATTGATATCTTCTTCCCCCCCCCCCCCCCCCCCCCCCCACCCCCAATGTTGGTGCCGGGACACATTTTGCGATGTAAAAACGGCTGGTGTATTTTTCCCCCGTTAGCTTTGAACTCAAGCCGAGTCCACACACTCTACTTCCAGTATTACTGAACTAAATTTTGAGTGTGGATTAACTTTCACTATTAACAGCGTCCCACGCCATCAGGCGAACCCACTCCGATTTCAGGGGTACTTGAAATTTACGTCCCAAAGTCAAGGACGATAGGTCAACATTCTTATTCGTTTGGCAATGCTGACCTGCAGCGGCTGGTGCGATATCACGTGACCCACTGAGTGCCGTTTACCCGACTATGAATAGGAGTTTCTGGAAACAATAATGGCATGGTTACAATTGTTTTATAGTGATTAAGTGTGTGTGGAAACAATAATGACATAATTACAATTGCTTTATAGTGATTACGCGTGTGTGGAAACAATAATGACATAATTACAATTGCTTTATAGTGATTAAGTGTGTGTGGAAACAATAATGACATAATTACAATTGCTTTATAGTGATTACGCGTGTGTGGAAACAATAATGACATGGTTACAATTGTTTTATGGTGATTAGGCGTGTGTGGAAACAATTATGGCATAATTACAGTTGTTTCCAGTGATTAGCAGTGTGTGGAGACAATGATAACAATATTTAAGTTGTTTTTGGTCATTACGCGTGTGTGGAAACACTGATGCTATTACTAAAGATGTTTCCAGTGATTAGGCGTGTGTGGAAACACTGATGCCATTACTAAAGATGTTTCCAGTGATTAGACGTGTGTGGAAACACTGATTCCATTACTAAAGATGTTTCCAATGATTAGGCATGTGTGGAAACACTGATACCATTACTAAAGATGTTTCCAGTGATTAGGCATGTGTGGAAACACTGATGCCATTACTAAAGATGTTTCCAGTGATTAGGCGTGTGTGGAAACACTGATGCCATTACTAAAGATGTTTCCAGTGATTAGACGTGTGTGGAAACACTGATGCCTTACTAAAGATGTTTCCAGTGATTAGACGTGTGTGGAAACACTGATGCCATTACTAAAGATGTTTCCGGTGATTAGGCGTGTGTGGAAACACTGATGCCATTACTAAAGATGTTTCCAGTGATTAGGCGTGTGTGGAAACACTGATGCCATTACTAAAGATGTTTCCAGTGATTAGGCGTGTGTGGAAACACTGACGCCATTACTTAAGATGTTTCCAGTGTTACAAGCTCATTGCATGTTCTTGCAATCAATCTCATCATTTACTGGCTATTTTTGTACTAGGCAAGTGAGTTCAGTAATTTGATGTTGTTTTCTGAACGACTGGCGCAACATACAATTAAATGCAAAGTGGTTCGCTTACAAAGCATTCGCAGCTTAGTTTAAAGTTCGACTTGGTATGCTGGGAAATTATGAAAATCGAGCCTCACCATCCCCCACGTCACTGCCCCGGCTGTTTCCAGGATAGAGAGAAACTACTTGGTAGCGTAGTCGGTAGTATTCCTGCCAATGACCAGCTAGATTTGGGATCTGCGTCGCAAAACTCCCTAACACACATTTGCCTACTAAAGTAGGGGTTAAAGCTGCTCTAGATTTTATTAGAAAGCAGCAAGTCAAATGGTTTGGCCATGCAAGTAGGCTACCAGTCAACAGCATGCCACAACAAGCAATGATGTACAGACCAGATGGAAACAGAGGAAGAGGCCGACCACGTAAACGTTGGACTGAGGGAATAACAGAATCCATGGGAATGTCGATATACGAAGCCCATAACCGGGCACTCTCACGAAGTTTATACTTCACCTCGACACCGCAAGGTACAAGAGGAACATGATGAGATGAGATGAGATGAGACACATTTGCCGGCTATTTTGACGGGAAGCTGTCACCTCGTCTCATGCTGTCAGACCTATCATATCTACGTGAGGTCCTGTCTCTTGTCACCTCTGCCACAATTATCTGTAGGGCGATGACCTTGAGCCCCCCCCCCCCCCCTTTCTCCCCTGCTGGCCCCTAGGAGAACCGTCACGCTGTGAACAAACACGGAACGGTTGGAGGGCTGTCGACAGGTCAATCTGTCGAGACAGGAACGCGGAAACAAGGAGTGAAAATGTGTGGTTCGGCGAAAGGATGCGTCCTCGGTCGTAGGATTGCCGTGTAAAAATAGAATCGAGAGGAAGGAGTCGTGTGATGAACTGAAGGACTCCTGATGGATGACCCTGGCCATATGCAACTGACATGGCAATAACAACAACAATAACACTACATAGTGTCGCGGGACATTGCTATCAACCCCTACCCAGGATTGATGTTCAGTAGGTTTGGCTTTCTTTCTCAATGAAAAGTTAATGATTTTACGTTCAGTAGTTGGCTTTTCTATCTGAACGAAAAGTCAATGATTTTATTTTCTCAAATTTGATTTTCTGTCTCAACGAAAAGCCAATGATTTTATGTTCAATAATTTGGCTTTTCTATCTCAATGAAAAGTTTGTGATTTTATGTTCAGTAGTTTGGCTTTTCTATCTCAATGAAAAATCAATGATTTTTTATTCAGTAGTTTGGCTTTTCTATTTCAACGTAAAGTCAATGAGTTTATGTTCAGTAGTTCGGCTTTTCTATCTCAACGAAAAGTCAATGAGTTTATGTTCAGTAGTTTGGCTTTTCTATCTCAACGAAAAGTCAATGAGTTTATGTTCAGTAGTTTGGCTTTTCTATCTCAACGGAAAGTCAATGATGAAGTCCGAACTGACGAGTGTAGGAAACGATCCCGCTACCTCGTCATTAGTGTACCGGAAGTTTAAGCGCCCTTATCCATTTCGCCACGCCGGTCGACTGATGTGATAGCAGAAAGAAATGGCAGGTTTACGTAGATTTGGCTGTCCTAGTGGTCAGTAGCGGACTGGGCAAGCCAGATGACGACTGGGTCCTGTGGATCTCGAATGAAGTGGGACCCCTTAAACATTATTGTCAACAAAAAGAAAACTGCCATCTACTGACTACAGTACACTGCGGTGTAGGACAGGTGAACGGGGGGTGGGTGTTGTTATTGAGCCTGTGGAATTAAGGTCGCCTGGCTAGTGCAGTCGCCGCGAACTGTACAGGTTAGGGGTTTCTTTTTCCACCGACAGAAAAACAAATCAACACTTTATCGTGGATTTGAAAGCGGGTCTCCCAAAGGAGAACCCGGCATTCTAGCCACTCGGTCAGCCGCTTTCCTCCCCCCCCCCCCCCCTTTTAAACATTAAATAACATAAACGTGGCTTCTTTCATTCATTCATTTATTCATTCATTCATTCAGTAGCATATCCTTTGCAGAACCTCACTCCCATAACAACCTTCCGGAAATCGTCTGGCTCATAACCAAGATGTCCCGCATCCATTACACCAATCTGGTGATCGTCAACCACATCTTGCACTCATCTTCGCTTTGATCTTCCCCTTCCTCTCTTCCCAGGCATATACCCTTCCATGATTGTTCTCTCCAAACTTTCATGACGTTTCAAGTGACCACAATTTTTCAGCTTTCGTTGTTTTATCCTTTTAGCAGCCAGACTTCATCAATATTCAGATCTTGTTGAATGGATCCTTTTGTGCTGTTCTGTATCGAAAATAGTCTTAGAACCCGTATATAACATATATATTCAAAAAGCATTTATGTGCTGTTCAGCTTGTTTAAATAAAGGTGGCTACCATTACTGTTAGACCCAGTTCGTCACTGCCAATGGTCACCAACATCACTATCATCATGTGTCTTGCCAGCTGGCGTAGACGTCTCTCCACGAATCTCCCCAGTCCTTGGTGTTCTGAATTAACTCTGCTGATGTGCTGATGATATTCTTCTATGGCACTGCCATAGTCTGCCCTGCATCATTTCTCTAAGCCTGCCCTGCCTCTTGTTGTCTAGGATTTAATTCATTAGTCATGTATGAATAAAATAATGTTTGAGACCAGCGTGATAAGAAGGCCAGAATCTCAGACGAGCATGCGTACCGAATTATTAACCCTTTGAAAATAAAGTACATTCGTTCCTTCTTCTCCCATTGATCTTTCCATACATCAGGATGTTTTCCAACGCCTCCCTTCTCATAAAATAACAAAAGAATGATATTTGCCACAATGCATGTATTTTAAGAAGAATAAGAAGTAACTTAATTAGTTTCCTTGGAAATTATGACGGAACTTTAACACAATCTCCCAGTTTTTTTTTGGCACAAACAGGATGCATAGCGGCACGAGAGAGTTGTACGTGTATTTGTGCACTAGTAAAGTTATCGGTCGTATGTAACGTGGCTCATTAGGGATGCATAGAAGAGACCAATGTAAACTGAAATGCGTGCCGTAAAGAAGTTACAGCCGGGATGGCGTGAGACTCACCACTTCATTATGTCTGTTGAGTAAAAGACGTAATGTTTTATGTTCATTTTTATCAACTATAGGTATCGTGTCATACGGAGTTAAAGAGAATAGAGATGGAGAGACAGAGAGAGAGAGAGAGAGAGAGAGAGAGAGAGAGAGATGGAGAGAGAGAGAGAGAGAGAGAGAGAGAGAGAGAGAGAGAGAGAGAGAGAGATTGTTAGAAAAACAGACAGAGAGAGAGGCGGGGAAGAGCGAGAGAGAAACACACAGAGAAAGGGGGTGGAAGGCGGGAAGAGACAGAGAGGGAGAGAGAGAAAAGTAGAGAGGGAGAGAGAGACAAAGAGAGAGAGCTAGAGAGAGAGAGGAACAGAATGAGAGAAAGAGAAAGATAGAGAAACGGAGAGAGAGTGATGAAGAGAGAAGGAGAAAAGGATTGAGAGAGAGAGGGAGGGGTAGACAGAGTGGGGGATAGAGAGGTAGAGAAACGGGGAGAGCGAAAGAGATAGAGTGAAAGAGCAACAAAGAGAGATAGAGAGAGAGAGAGAGCGAGGGATAAAGATAGGAAAGATAGAGAATGGGAGAAAGACATAGGGAGAGATATGGGGAAAGATCGGGAGAGATGGTAAAAGAGAGAGACACGGAGAGAGAGAGTGATAGAGAGAAAGAGAGAGAGAGAGAGAGAGAGAGAGAGAGAGAGAGAGGGAGAAGGAGAGAGAGAGAGAACACTTTCTTCCTTGATCATGTCAGCTTGATAATATTTTTTTTTGTGGCTTAGAGTTTTGGCACATCTGCTAAACTGCTTGTAAATTGTACCAGGAAGTACACCGACCTCACGTCCCCACCTGTGTGACCCACCTGAAATTAGAACAGGTAACACAGGTGTATGCATCTTGAGAACAATAACACAGGTAGTATAATCTCAGACAAATGCAGGTGAGTTGTAATATTACACCAAAGGTTAAATCCGACATGTAATGTGTAGAAGAAGAAGAAGAAGAAGAAGCAGAAGAAGAAGAAGAAGAAGAAGAAGAAGAAGAAGAAGAAGAAGAAGAAGAAGAAGAAGAAGAAGAAGAAGAAAAAGAGTGAGGAGGAATAAGATGGAGAAGGAGGAAGAGGATGAGGAAGAAGAAGAAGCAGATGTAGAAGAAGAAGCAAACGACAAAGAAAGAGCAATACGTGCATTTGGATTAGGCGTCGAGTAATGTGTACAAGTCAGAATACTATGACCAATTAATGCTATTTTTTTTTAGTGTAAAGTGTATTAAGCCTAAAGGAAAAATATTGCAGAAAAATATTAGAGAATGTGTGGTCTCGTTTTGTTCTTTAAGTGGCATTTACTTTGTGATAAGATCACAAGGGTCAGAGGATAAGACCACAAGTGTCAGAGGTTAAGACCACAAGGGGCAGAGCAGAGGGCAAGGTCATAAAGATTAGAGGATAAAATCACAAGGGTCAGAGGATAAGACCACAAGGGTCAGAGGATAAGACCACATGGGTCAGAGGGTAAGGCCACAAGGATCAAATGGTAAGACCACAAGGGTCAGAGGGTAAGACCACAAGGGTCAGAGAATGGCTGGCTCCATTTGATTGAAGAAAATCGTTAGAATAAATTATGCGGGCATGTTGGGGCAGATTTTTAGCATCACCGTTTGAAACATAAAAAATAAAGTTATCATACTCCTGAATACAATATATGATACTGGAGATATACCTCATGAATTATGTAATTCTGTATTTATTGCTATCCCAAAGAAATCAGGAACCTTGGAATGTGATCAACCTCGAACAATTAGCATAATGACTCACATCACGAAGATTTTGCTAAGAATTAAGAGTTAGGAAGAAAATACAACCTGACATAGGAGAGGAACAATGTGGGTTTGTAGAAGGCAAGGGTAAGTAAATGCTGTGTATATACTGAGAACCGTAATTGAACGTTCTATAGAAGTAAACAAAGATCTACACCTTTGCTTTATTGACTACACAAAGGCTTTCAATAAAATGAGACATGTCGACATGATAAGGATGCTTGAAGATCTACAAATTGATGGAAAAGACCTTATTCTTGTTAAAAACATACGGTATATTGGAAAGAAGTCGGATGTGTCGGCCTAACGGCGCAAGAACGCAGCTCTGCTGTAAACAGGCACAACGCAGTCACATCCGGAAAAAAAAATCCGGATGAACGCAGAAGAAGAAGAAGGAAACAACAAGCTGCCATGAGAATTGAGAATGAAGTAGGTCAATATCAGCCTATTAAGAGAGGTGTGAGACAGGGAAGTGTAATGTCTCCAGATCTTTTTTCCCTGTGCAGTGAAAATATTTTCAGAAATATAGAAGATATTGAAGGAATCAACATTGGGTTACGATACATCAATAACATTAGATACTCAGATGATACAGTCTTGATTGCAGACAATGAACAGGACCTGCAACATTTAGTAGAAGCGGTTGTTGCACACAGTGAACAACTAGGGTTAGAATTGAGTTGTAAGAAGACATAGATTCCTACGTAACTAGGAAGGAAAAAATATCACAATGTAATATACAAGTAAATGGGAATATTCTTAAACAAGTGAATCGGTACAGCTATCTCGGAACAGTCATAACATCTGATGGAAGATGCCTTGAAGAGATTAGAACAAGAATCGCCATGGCGAAGGTAGCCTTTTGCAAGATGAAAAACATGCTGACTAATAAAAAGATATCAACTGAAATGAGAAAAAGAGTGTTCAAGTGCTACATAGAACCTGTACTTTTATATGGATGTGAAGTGTGGACGATGAGCAGTCAGGCTGACAAACATCTGATGGCTATGGAAATGGGGTTTCTGAGGAAAATGCAAAGAATACTATGGACAGACAGAAAACCTAATGAATAAGTCCTACAAGAAACAAATGAAGATCGTAAACTGATTAGAGACATTAGACGTAGACAGTCACAATTTTTTGGGCATGTTATGAGAAGAAATGAATTGGAGAACTTGGTGACAACTGGCAAGATCGAAGGGAAGAGACCAAGGGGAAGATCAAGAAGTAAATACCTGGATGGCTTGGCCATGTGGCATGGTCGAGACAGAAACACGGAGCTTATCCACGACTCTGGTGATCGAGCAAGATAACAGAAAATGACCGCCCTCGCTTATCGGCACGGCACATGATGGATGGATGGATGGTGTAAAACACAGTATAGAGGTCGGCATGGCCGAATGGATAACAGCTTTCATTGTTAAATATCCGATGTGCCGATGCTGAGGTAGCGAGGTGAACACCTACACCGGCCAGTTGGACTAAAATGTTTACTTCTCATTCTTGACTTGGGGACATAAATTATAAGTAGGGACGCAGAGGTGTTTCCAATTCACCAGGGCCAGGTTCTATACTGGCCAAGACCTACTAACACGTCCTAGTCGTGCCTCCTGGGCAACAGGTCCCTGTGGGGTCCTGGCTAACGTCAGTAGGATCGCTGATTCCTCCGAAGTCGGAGGTATGAGATCACACTGATGTTGGACAACAGGATGTCTTCATCCGACATACAGGACTTCACGCTGGAGTTCATAGCCAGCGAACGCAAGCAAGCAAATTACAAGTACTTTAGAAGTCCAAGTGGGTCCGAAGGACACTGGTAATAGGGACAGTTAATCAACAGGAAAATTTAAAGAAAAATAATTCCAGTTCACTGGAAGAAAGTAGCACGTGTATGAACTACGCTAGAATTGAAAGTGAGCTAACACACACACACACACACACACACACACACGCACACACACACGCACGCACGCACACACACACACCTACCCCCCCCCCCCCCCCCACACACACACCCACCCACCCACCCACCCACCCACACACACACACACACACACACACACTCACTCACACACACACAATACCTGGTTTACTGTATTTCCTTAATGCATTTAAATACAGAAGCCTCAAAAACAGATTACACGATTTATTGCCTGGCATATTTCGCTGGATATCCTCAGGTGCATACTGCATGCAGCGTTATGTAAAGTATAATGTGAATAAATGAATTTTTCAACAACAGAAATGTATATCCCTTGCAGGTTGATATTCTAGACAACTTTACGTTCAGTAGTTTGCAAATTGCTTTCTGGGCGAGAAGTCTAACTGACCCGTGAAGGGATTAATCACACTACCTTGCCCTCAGCGCTCCGTAAGTTTAAAAGCTAGAGTGAGTGCTGTTGCCCTTTCAGCCACGTCTATGGATTAATTAATTATGTTTGGCTGGAATATTTAACAACAACAACAACAAAACTTTATTTTGAAAGGGTTAAGAATTGGGCACGCAGGCCCGTCTAACATTCTGCCCTTTTGTCACTCTCTTTCATACATTATACCATTCACACATCATTCAAGGCTAACTGAAAACAGCAACAATATAAAATATATGCATTATAAAGGCATGTGGAAAAATTAAAAATAAATACTACACGACTCAGTAATAGTAATAACTGGTGTGGCATTTATTAGCTACGTGGAATATACTGGCCTACCAAAAGGGGACTGGCTGTTATACTAGGGTTTTATTATATTATTACTTCTATTATTAAGGGGGAAGGTAATCCGTACTGAGATAGTGTTCAAATAATTTGCGATTATATGTATAGGGATTGATGATGTCTTTTATTTCATGTGGAAGATTGTTCCACAGCTGAGCTGCAGAGTACGTTAAGCTTGTTTTGTATAAGTCTATCCTAGGCTTCGGAAGGTGTAATAAATGTAATCGTTTACTGTGTCTAGCATTATATTCAAACAATGGCCAAAGGTAGTTTGGGGCATTCCGATGTAGGATTTTGTGAATTAGTTTGGCCTTATTGAAAAGCAGACGTTTGCGGAGTGGTAGTAACTGAAGGCGTTTATGCAGGCTAGGATTTTCAGTTAAATGTTTGCTATAAATTAATCTCATGGCCCGTTTCTGGAGTGAGTAAAGTCGCTTGGTGCTTGAATTGGAACAACCGTCCCAGATTGTAGAGCAGTAGTCAAAATGTGTCTGTATGTGTGACGTATAGAATATTTTCCTTGTGTCCTCATCAAGGAAATTTTTAATTTTGGCGAGTTGGTAGACTTTTTTCGCTGTTTGTTTAGTGAGCGCTTGAACGTGAGGATTAAAGGTTAGGTTTCTATCAATGATGAGGCCTAATGTTTTGTGCTCAGTTACACTTTCTACTGGCATGTTATCGACGTGAAGTTGAAGTGATCTGTGTGAATTTAGAGTCTGAAGTCTTTGTCTTGTTGTTAATAACATAGATTTTGTTTTAGTGATGTTAATTTGCATACGGTTCGCATAGCTCCACCTAACTACATTATTTAATTCTTGTTGCAAAGACAACTCCAGCAAATTACTGCTTTCAGCGTTTGTATACACTGTACAGTCGTCTGCAAATAGATCGCAGGACGACGAAAGATGCAAAGGTAGATCATTAATATATATGGCGAATAATAGAGGGCCAAGAATAGAGCCTTGCGGTACTCCAGTATTGAAGGTAGTGGTTTGGGACAGAGATTTATTGTATGATACTACTTGCTTTCTGTTTGACAGAAAAGATGTTATTAGCGTCACAACATTAGGGCCAATTTTCATTGTCTCTAGTTTTTTAATTAAAATGGCATGGTCTATCATATCAAATGCTTTTCTGAAATCGATAAACACAGCTCCACATAGATTGTTGTTATTTATATTATGGTGCCAATTTTCTATCATGTTTGTTAGGGCCGTATGGCAAGAATATTTTGGTCGAAATCCTGATTGACTGTCAACTATAAGCTTGTTGCGATCTAAATATTGTAATGTTACCTTATGGATGTGTTTTTCTAGTGGTTTAGATAGTGATGATAGTAAAGAAATGGGTCTATAATTGTTCGGGAGACCATTGTCCAATGAACCAGATTTAAGGAGAGGATACACTTTAGCGATTTTGAGAGCTGATGGAAAGTGACCTTTGGTGATACACTGATTATATACATAGGTTAGTGATACACAGATCACTGGCGCAGCACAGCGGAGAATCCGACTGCTGATTCCATCTAACCCAGATGAGTTTGTGTTTTTTAGTTTACTGAGGTAAATGAGTACTTCAGTGACTGTCATTAGCGGTATGTCAGAAAGGATATCTCGGGGGCATCTAGTCTGGCAAAACGATGACAGTAAAGATAAGTTGCAAGGAGAATTTGGTATTGTAGCCTTCAACTGATCTATGTCATTCTGAAAAAAGTTACTGAATTGGTCGCATGAAATAGGATTTGATGGTAATGAATTTGAGTAGTTGTGCTTGTTTGTCAAGGTGTTAATTGCCTTCCATATGTCCTTACTATTTGTTTTATCCATGACTAAGTTCTTAAAGTAATTTTTCTTTTCTTTTCGTATGGTATATTGAACTTTGTTTCTAAGAGTACGGTATGTGCTGAGATCCCGCTTTTTATGTGCCTTATCTCTGTCTCTCATAATTTCAAGAATTTCCTGGGTGATCCAAGGTGGTTTGACGTGATGTTTTACTCGAACTTCCTTGATTGGCACATGTCTATCAAACACATCAATAAAGATCTTCATCCAGGATTCCAGAGCATCATCCGGGTCTGGAAGTTGATAAACATTGTTTAGAGGTGAACTGAGCAAGTCCTGTAAAAATGCGTTTTGGTTGAAATTTTTGTAGCTTCTATATTTTACAGTTATGTGTTTATGTTTAGGAGTTTTAATTCCTTTTTAGACCATGTGCAGCATATTGGGTAGTGATCGCTCATTGCACAATTGGGCACGGTGCATTCTATGATGTTGTCCGAGCAAGTTACATAAATGTGATCTATAAGTGTTGAAGATGAGTTTGTTACTCTAGTATCTTGTTTTACTATTTGTTGGAAGTTGTATGATGCAATTATATTTCCCCAGATTATATGGGATTTGTTGGTGTCAATGTTAAAGTCTCCGAGTAGTATAATTTCCTTCCCGGAAGCGAAAACCACATCCATCATGGTAGTGAAGTTTTCGTACCAAACGTATCCAGCCCTGGGATTTCGATAGAGGTAGCCAATTATCAGGGGTGTGATGTTTCGAAGTTTTAACTCCAACCAAATACATTCTATTTCGCAAGTTTCAAAGTCTAGCCTACGGTGAACATTTAGTAGATTAGAAACATAGGCTACTATGCCTGTCTCTTGTTTCCTACAGGGATCTCTTCTAAACACTTTGTACCCTTTAATAGAGATGTCCTCATCTGAAATGTTTTCATTTAGTCTACTTTCACTAAGGCCGAATACATGAAAATTTTGATTAAGAATAGAAGATAACTCTGGCAGCTTGTTGAATAAGTTACATATGTTTAAGTGTCCAAAACGTATTCCTGATTTATTGAGCCAATGTTGCCACTTCTCAGACATTTCACCCAAGAAGTAAGTGTAAATTAGTCAAAATTAGGTAAAAATACAAGATCATAAAAATACACAATAACATTAATTTGCAAAACACCAGTAATAGAAATCGATATGTAAATGACAATATTATAACGATATAACTAATGAGACCAACAAGTATAGTGCAAATACAGAACAAAAAGAATTAAAGCGTATGAACATACAACAATTACGTAGCTCGAACTACTTCGCAAGCTATGTAACCAGCTGCTATCAGAAAGAATGAATAAATGACTATACAAGTCAATGTTCCTGTTTAAAGTTGGGTATCCCACACGGGAGATAAAACTCTAAATAGTAAGCAGTTAAAGTTCAAGGAGGAAGCTCTTTTCCTGGTATATTGCGTATAGGGCTCAGTGTTTAATACATATCCTATCTTACAGGTCTGTATTGTAGAGACATCATAAAAGCTTGATTCAGTGCGGCCGGACTAAATTGCATCAAGTGTAGCAGTTCTGGATTCCAATGATGCGGAACCTGTTGTTGTCTGATATGTGACCCATTTTTGGCGTAAAGTTCTGGACCCCAATGATGCGGAACTTCCTGCTGTCTGCTAGGTGGCCCATTTGTGGCGTGAGGGGGATGTGTCAAAGTGGTATTACTGCCGTGTGTGTGTGCCGATGTTTGCAACGCAGGCTCCTTGCAGGGGAGGGCAGGAAAACTATTGTGGTAGTTATCTCCTTCCCGTGCTAAGATGGGGGTAGGAAGGATGGGTTGGTTTATTCTTGGTAGCATGTGTGATTCTTGAGTGGCCGGAGGTCGGGGGTCAGATGTCAGCAGACGTTTACCTGGTGAAATGGGGGAGTTTCGGCTGGCCTGGGGTGGCCTAGGTTCTTCAGAATTTATCATTTGTGTGTTGGTCAGGTTTTTTGCCCTTTCAGGATATTTAATGTTCTTTGCAAGAAGACTAGTTCCTAATGTTGTTGTGTGTATTTGGTCTCTATACAATCGTTTCCTTGGTGCTCCTGTCTATGATGTGAAGAAGGGTGTGTTGTTGATAAAGTGTACACGATACCGATTGCAAAAAGTCTCTAGGGTGTTATTGTTTATGTCGGCCAATCGACGTTGAGAGCCATAACTTGGTGGTATGATGGAGGAGAAAAACACTGTAGAATTTGGGAAAGTGTAACGTAGTAAGTCAAGTAGTGTTCTTAACTGAGAAATTGTTATACTTTGGTTTTTCATAGTGTCTTGTATTCCTGTATGAATCGTTGTCTTTCTAATGGCTTTATTAACCTCCAGTTTACGTACACTGTTTGTTAGTCTTTCTACTCCTGCACCTGGAAGCTGAATTGTTACGGCTTTGTCGGTGTCTGATATGGACATGCGGTCGCTGTAAATGCCTCCAATCAAAGAGTCGCCAATTATCAAGTGGGTGCAGTCAGCCGGTGTTTTCTGTGTATGTTGGGTTCTGACACGTCTTGCACGCTGTTTCTGCCATTGGTGACAATCCAGCTGTAGTCTGTCTTCTTGCATATTATCAGATGTTTCTTGAATGTGGGCGTATTCTCTCGGCAATGCTCTGTCGTCCAGGCTGTTGTTTGATAGTTGCTCTTGTAATGCTTCAAATCTATTGCTGACCTTTACTTCGATAGGATATGTTGAGTGCTGTCGAGCAACATTTTCTATTTGCTGATGTGTTTTGGTTGGCTGAGTAATTGACGCGCCTACGACTGGTTCTGTTACTTCTAGACTATCTGCGTGTGCTGCCAGGTCAGTAGTGGGCGAGCGTTGTAACGTCTCAACGGTGTGTTTTAGTTTCACATTTTCTTCTCTCAGGAGAGTCACCTCTGACTTGAGGTTGTTATAGTCACTGTCACAGCCTCACGGGATCCACAGTATCCAGTAACCCAACATGAGTAATAGATATTAGCCAAGGGCTACAACTCCCGCCCAAGGGAAAGAAGTAAGACCCTCGAAGGCCAGAGTAATCCAGAACCTTCTCGAAGGACTGGTCAGTGAGCCCACTGTCCCGTGGACACTGATGTGGCCCGCCTATTGCGGGGTCCACGAGGAACTCGAACAGAGTTACCACCCGTGTCGGATTGCGACACGTGTGAAACCGGCAGAGGACAGACGGACCATCGGAGAGGCAACAGGGCCTGCCTTAGAGGGACTCAATAGATTAGACCCATGTGTATTTGGGGTTCATAGACATATGCTAGATAGTTTGCTTAGAATGTTTGTGATAACTATGTGTGATGATGTTAAACCTCTGTGATATGCAAATCAGTGCGGGCTTGTTAAACCCACTGCGCCAACGCACTGTATATTGAAATACAATAAATGTTAGATATTATATTTAACGGAGTTATTGTTGCCTGTGTGAGCCCGAGCTCAGATACCTAGACATGAGCTAGACGCTGACAGGCTTTTTGGGGGCTATTCTCCGGTTTTGGCATAAGCTTTAAGTTTAGACGGCTATTTATTGCCAAGTAAAACAGTAAATTAACGATATCAAATTAATTTCTGTACAAGTTTAACATATTTGCATCTATCTAGCGATAAAGTAGTATTAATATGAGTCCCTCTGCAGTTAGTCTCTCAATGATGTGAATTCTATAAACTATTTTGACATGACTGTGACATTTTTTGACTGTTACTAATGTTTTCTCATTCTACGAGCAGATTGTTCCGCGAATAGTGGTGCGTGTAACCTATGTAACCTTTCCAACAGTGGCGAGAGTACAAGACAACATCCGCAAGTTCTGGGAATATAAGATAAGTTTCATATCATGCCCATTGCAACCCTAAGCGGTACTTCTCACCATCCATCCATGTAACATTTTTGCTTTGCATTGTTTTGTATGTATATTCATGACCTTGTAACCAACATAACTTTGCATTTGTATTTGCGCATGTAATAATTAAGGGAGATAACTAAATTTTCTACTCCCCAACATTTTTTCTAAGGGATTTAACTTCAGTAAAATTACCAACAAGTAAAAGACAAGATGTCTACGTTAGATAAATGTATTGAGCAAGGTATGAAATTAGGTTATAAAGAAGAGAAACTGTCAGAATGGGCACAGAAGACGCACGCAGAGAACATTGCCCGTGAAGAAAGAGCGATAGAACGAGAAGAAAAACAAAGGCAAGTGCAGGCAGAAGAAAAGAAAATGCAAATGCAGGCAGAAGAAAAGAAAATGCAACTGCAGGCTCAAGAGAAACAAATGGAGCTCGAGGCGGCGGCCAAACTAGCCCAATTGAATGCCGATACACAAATAAAACTAAAGCAGATGGAAATCGATTCCAACGTAGAAATATCTGTAAATAAACTGAGAAGCAAGGAGGAGGAACAAAAATATAACAAGTATAAAGGCCTCGTGAAGGCATTCTGCTCAGGAGACTCCATCAGTGCATACCTGGAAAATTTTGAGTGTCTAATGTCCTACCATAAGATCATAAAATCAGATTGGGCATTCATTTTAATGAGAAACTTAGCTCTGGAACCTTTAAAAGTAATAGAGACAGTGCCACAGGAAATGAGAAAAGATTATGATTATTTAAAGCAGCGCATTCTCCAACATTTCTCATTAGATACTGCAGGTTACCAACAACAGTTCGCCAAATTATCCCCACAACAAAACCAAACCTTTATAGACTACGTCTCTACAGTTCAAGGATGTGTGTACAAAGTGGATTAACTCAGCTAAAACTAACAACAGCCATGACAAACTAAAAGAACTCATTATTATTGACAAAATAGTTAGTACAATCCCCACACCTTTTGCTAAATTTTTGAAACAAATGGACTGTAGAAGTATTCAAGATGTAGAGACAAAGGGAAATGCATTTTTCATAGCGAACAGAGATATTTTCCAATTAAACCTTAGTCAGAACGAAACAGCAGCAGCTATGAACACTAGATACTCTAAACCAACGGAAAGTAAGTTTAAACCACGCTCGAATGTCAGGAAGCCAGTTAAATGCCAATATTGTAGTTTGACTCACGAAGAATACGCGATGTGCGATAAATCGCCCAACTATCCACACCACCTCAAAATGATCGTGGAGAAGCAGAAGAATAAGCGAAATGCTTACCAGAGAGCGGTCAAATGCTATTTTTGCAGTAGCTTTGGGCACTACAGTCGCTTTTGTGAGGGCCGAAAGATATTAAAACAGGCCAATGCTGCACTAGTTGAAACGTCATCAGACGAAGATATTGAATCACTGAATGATTGTGACAATCAAAACGAAAATTTGAGTGAGCTAGGAAATGCTGTGCAAATTATTGACACCATTACAGACAGTAAGTGTAACACCTGTACGAAGTTCCAACTTGACACAACATTACTATGTGGCCACACTATCCCTATTTCGAATGAAACAGCCAACGCTGCCTTGTCATCTACAGGCAAGCTAAATTTCTCAACAGGGTTTGTAAATAACAAAAAGTGCACATTAATTCGGGATTCCGGCGCAACGCTCTGTGGGATTAAGAAAACATTAATCAACGACAAAGACTATACAGACAAACACGTGACTTGTCGCACATTCTCAGGCACTATAGAGAAATACCCCCTTGCTCTTGTCGAAATTCGAACCCCGTTCATATCAGGACTAGTATTGTGCGCTGTCCTAGAAAATCCTGTCGCTGATATTATACTTGGGAACCTGCCCAACATACGACCTTGCTCTGAAAAGGAAATCAGAGATTGGGAGCATAGAAACGGTATCCACCACCCAAACAGCGATTCTAAAGAGAAACACCATTCATGCTTGTCTCAATCTGCCAAAAGACCAAGGGAGACAACCAATGAAGTAATTCAGAAAGAATTCACCGAGGTGTACAATGCAGGGGCGGTCGAATCTGTCAGTGATACGACCAAATTAAAACCTCGAATTGAGGATGCTACCGATCTACCAAGTACCAAGCCTGTAGATGTGCAACAACACACACAACACACGAATGCAATAACACGACAGACAACCCACAAAACCAACACCGACCAACTGCAGGAGTCACTAGAAATTGTATCACCAAACACTACCAGCACTAATTTTGGAGATGAACAGAAAGCAGATCCTACACTTTCACCATATTTTAGGTACAGGCAGTACGCCAATAGAGGTGCAAAAACAATTGTATTAAATCCAGGTCAGGATATTTTACTACTGCTACCTGACAAGAGAGATCTACTATCAACCTCTTGGCAGGGACCTTTTAAAATTGTTAGAAGAATTTCCGAAGTTGATTACGAAATTTCGTTGAATGGAAAGTTGAAAAAATTCCATGTAAATATGTTGAAACCATACTATGCTAGACAAAACAGTGACACGAGTGAGCAGACGCAGCTAACTGATGACAGAAACGAAACGACAATTACCCAACTGAATGACACCTCGACAAACGAAGCATCGTTAACGACGCACTCTTACGACGACAAAGACGACGAAGACATATGTACATTACCGACAATATGTGATAACGACAACAACGACCAATTTGACGACATATTGACAACTATTGATCTCGACGACGACGACAATGACATTGAAGACAATTTACAAACAGTAGCATCTGTGATAAAGTCAGACAGACGTAGACAATACTGAAATCCCAGTACCGAGTATGACTGACGACGGTAGTATAAATGACATACAAATCTCTGACACTTTGACACAACAGCAGCGACAAGACATTTTGACTCTCCTTAACGAGTATAAATCTATCTTCTCTAACAAACCTGGACGCACTGACAAAATAACACATTCAATTGTGCTGACAGATCTGACACCGGTCAAATGTAGACCATATTCTATTCCTCTACATTATAGAGCAAATTTAGACAAAGAAATTTTGGATTTAGAGAAAAATAGAATAATTCAGAAATCTATGTCTCAATATTCTTCACCGATTGTCCTGGTGAAAAAGAAGGACCAGACAATCCGTTTGTGCATCGATTATCGAAAGTTAAATACAATAACCATAACAGATGCAGAGCCAATGAACAGTTGTGAAGATCTCATTTTGAATATGTCTCAATCATCCTTATTTTCGAAGGTTGATTTAGCGAAAGGTTATTGGCAAGTGCCACTACACCCTGCTTCTAGACATATAACAGCATTCGCAACACCTCTCGGTTTGTACGAATGGAGATATCTTCCATTTGGTCTGAAGAACGCTCCCGCCACATTTGTTAGATTAACTAGATTGCTATTGCACGGAATTAAAGATGTCCAAGCTTATATTGATGATATATGCATCCATTCTTCTAATATGACTTCTCACTTACTTACACTCAAACAAGTCTTCAACCAAATCTTTCTTTTCGGACTTACTATCAAACCTTCCAAGGTTGAAATAGGCTATAAACAAATAGACTTCCTTGGTCATAGAATTTCTGAAGGCAAACTGTTGACAGATAATAAAATTGTTTCAAAGATCCTCAATCTAGAAGTTCCTACCACAAAGAAACAAATTAGAAGTTTACTAGGTCTTATAAACTATTATTCTAAATTTATACCAAATTGGGCAGAACTTACATCAGTCTTTTCTGATATGTTGACTAAAGATCATCCATCAAAAGTTTGTAAAAGTACTCGCTTAGAGGATGCAATAAGCAGATTGAAACGCATTTTTTTCTAATCCACCAGTCTTACGATTACCCAACATAAATTTACCCTTTATTTTGACCACAGATTCGAGTGCTATCGCAATAGGAGGATGTTTAATGCAAGAAGTGGATGGAGTGAGACACTCAATTCTCTACGTAAGCCGTAAGCTGAAGAAGGCAGAGATCCGGTATTCTACGGTGGAATTGGAGGCATTAAGTCTATTATTTTGTATGCTAAGGCTATCTATGTTCCTCTTAGGTGCCCACTTTGTTGTACTCACTGATAATTCGCCATTGTTGGTGCTGAAGCAAGGTGCTCCGAAAAACCATCGTTTACAAAGATGGTGTCTTCTTCTTCAAGATTTCGACTTCGAAATCCGCCATATCAGAGGCACTGACAACATTATTGCGGATATTTTATCACGGCAAACGAATGCGCCAACAGAATAACATTTGGCACATCGACCATTCGCCATACTAGAAACTGTGATATTTTAGTCTGTATCATATAACAGTGTAACTCTACACCTGCTAGAGTACTTTCATTTAGAAGTAATAACACCTCAGTGAATAGGTTACGTATGACACCCACGAACAGGATACTTTAAGAGCTATACTTTAAGAGCTATACTACCAATTGCCCAAGCTCTAGAACGATCCGAGCGAGAGCCATTAACTGTGTAATGATTTCAACCAGTGAACTGACTCTGAAAACTGTAAAAACACTTTATACGCGACATTGAGAACAGTCCATACTTGCTGTTGCTACGAGACTTTGCAAACAGCCGAAACAGAACTACGTCGACTACAACACTCAAGAGACAGCCATACTAACTTTTAACATTCATGGCACGACACACTAACAACAGGAGGACAACGCGCACATCATCGTTGGATTTAGTTACTTAATTAATTAATTAATTTAATATTAAATATGTATTATATTTGCATTGAATCATGTATATAAAATGTGTTAAACTGTAATTTGTACATATTCTACCATAATATTACAGGTGGTTCCATTCATAGGCTAAAGAACCTTCCTATGCAATTGTCTCTGTGTAAATTATAACCCATTTTTGAGTCATCGTACAAAAAGTACGTATTTTCTTAAAGGGCAAATATTGCCTATTCCATTTTTTCTAAGGGCAATAACACTTACCTCAACTTTAATTATATATTTTAACCAAATACTATTTTGAGTGAAAGGTGAGTGAATGACAGCGTGAATGAATTAAATGAGAGAGCGATATACTGAGCGGACAAATTGTACGCAAAACGTATTTATTTTAATTTGTCTGCGTCTTTCATGTAAATTGTAGTACTTGTCTAAATTGTTGATACATGTTTAGTAGTTAGTTTAATACTCTTAATTTAGGAGTTAGGATACTACATCTAAGCACCACTGCTTGGAATGCCTGATCATGCATTACACACATTGGAGTAATTCATGATTAAGGATATCCCAACTCGTGACGCTTGGAAATAAGCCACACATTCAGCACACACTTTACACAAAACTTAAAACTGAACACTATCAATTTAAAATGCAGTCACTTTATTAGAAGCAGCAACTTATTAGTCAACACACTAACAAGCCAACAGGGACACATGTAGTCTGATGGGATAAAATAACAACGTAACTACATATTCAGCATTATACAACATACGAGAGTAAAAGTGTATTGAAATGCACACACAGATCAAGATTTGAAGGTGTACTTATTTAGCCAGGACTTTGGTCTTGTTAATCCTCTTTAATACAGAGGTTAATTGTCTTGGTATCAGTAGGATACTATGAGAAGGACGGGTTGTAGACACAACTAGTAAACGTCACGTAACTTCGGTCAGATAAGCATTTTTAAGGACACAGGAGAGAGAGTGATCTCTTCACCAAATCAGAGAAGTGGTGTATGGGAGAATACATGAGTTTTGATGCCAGTATGTAGGTTACCAAGTTACTGTCCACCAAACTACAAACACCGACTTGATGTGATTCTGTGACAGAATTAGAGCAGAACTAATTACCCTATAACAACCCATCAAATCAGGGGAGAGGGGGGACTCCTGTCACAGCCTCACGGGATCCACAGTATCCAGTAACCCAACATGAGTAATAGATATTAGCCAAGGGCTACAACTCCCGCCCAAGGGAAAGAAGTAAGACCCTCGAAGGCCAGAGTAATCCAGAACCTTCTCGAAGGACTGGTCAGTGAGCCCACTGTCCCGTGGACACTGATGTGGCCCGCCTATTGCGGGGTCCACGAGGAACTCGAACAGAGTTACCACCCGTGTCGGATTGCGACACGTGTGAAACCGGCAGAGGACAGACGGACCATCGGAGAGGCAACAGGGCCTGCCTTAGAGGGACTCAATAGATTAGACCCATGTGTATTTGTGGTTCATAGACATATGCTAGATAGTTTGCTTAGAATGTTTGTGATAACTATGTGTGATGATGTTAAACCTCTGTGATATGCAAATCAGTGCGGGCTTGTTAAACCCACTGCGCCAACGCACTGGATATTGAAATGCAATAAATGTTAGATATTATATTTAACGGAGTTATTGTTGCCTGTGTGAGCCCGAGCTCAGATACCTAGACATGAGCTAGACGCTGACATCGTGGCGATCTTGTTTGTGTTGTCAGAGGCGGCATCAAAAAGTACTTTCAGGTCTGACTCTAACTTTTTAATATGCTGCTGACAGACGCACGAGTGTTGGTTAGTAGCTGGTCTATCATCTAGTACCGATGGTGCAACCTCTATTTGATTCGAATTTATTTCATTTGGTTGTATACTGTCTTCTACACACATACGCATCGGGTACTCAATGGCTAGCAACACTGGTCGGTTAGAAGTTTCATTCGTGTTGTTGCTGTGCTGAGTCATGGTTTGTTGGACTATGGTGTCATTATGGCATGATGCTGTGATGACTACAGCTTCAGATTGTGTAGGTTCGCCAGCCACTAGCATGCTGAGATCGGCAGGTGTGTTTAGTGAGTCACCTATTAATTTTCTGTGCTGTCTGTTGAATTTCGACGAAATGAGTCGAGAGCCACTCAGACATGACGTCAACTGCCCCTGGGCAAGCAAACTGTTTTTTGAGTTGTAGAGATGCAAAGTGTGTAACGAAGCTGATACTTTGATTTCGACTTGAGCGCCGTATCGGTCCACCCTGTACTCAACTTGGTCGCCCTGATAATGTTTGATCAGGCATGTTCGAAATGCCTCATAATGCAGAGTATTATTGAAAGTAATGGAAATGCATTTCCCGTCGTTCATACGCTTGACAGACAGTGATGGAGAGCCAAAGCAATTCTTTAACTTGCTTTTCACTGCTTTCTCTTTGTTTAGTGTGTAGTTCTTAGTTCTGGTAGATCTTAATCTTAACCCACATCGCCCACGTTCTGCAGCTACCTCCAGCACAGAAGCTTCCCCCTGTTCAAGCATGGCTACATAGTATTGTATTTTCGCCCGCAGGTACACATTTTAGCAGCGCCCGCACTCGGTTTAAATTCCAGTGTTGTGATTGGCTAGTTCAAGCTATCACTGACGCTTCTCCGTTTCGTGAATAGTTTATCCATAGTATTGAATACAACATTATTAGCATTCATATCCAACACTGCACATTTAGCAACCTTAACACAATTTCACAAGTTGAACGGCATTGTTGTGATCACAATCATATAAAATCCATTGCGCTCTAATGAAGATAGACAGAAAAAATAATCCAAAAAGGAGGAGAGCACACAAACACGTCTGCACACTAGGCAGTATCTGATAGTAGATTGATATTGTTTGAATATAGAGCAAAAGTTATCAATGGCTAATTTGAAATAAAGTCTCCCCGTCTGAACAAAATTGAAGATTTTCTAATTATTTCCCCTAATTTCGCCTAATTGCTAACGCCTTGATTCCAACCAGTTTTGTGCAGACAGAAAAAGTTTTAAATTTGCGATAAACGAAGGGATAACTAATGCTCCACATTCGGACAATATCAGTGACTATGTGTTTTAATTACTTCAGCCAAAGTATAATTTATTTATTCACTTTATATGATATATAACTCTGCAGAAAGCACCCAACAGGATACAACCAAATATGAAAGGCATAAATCGTGCCAAATATTGTGTGTGCCTTCTGCAATCACATTTTATCTGAAGTAAACAAAGGTAAACAACTACTTTTGTAACATATTTTGCATATAAGAGTTAAGTTCCCTGTGTTGAGTTCAAAACTTAACGATGGTTTTATTTTAATTGTTTGTTGTTAGATTTTGGAGTGGATAATAGTTGTTGAGATTTTCGAAGCTCAGAGGCTTTAAATGAATTCCGTAAGAGTAATAAATACAAGAACAGGCAAAAACAAAACAACCAAGTGAATTATTGGTTTACGCGGCTCGGGGATATGAAACCAGCCCAGTAGTTTTATAGACCAGTCGGGAGTTTAAGAACCTCTCACGATGAGGAATCGAGCATTCAACCACCGGCAAACAGAGACACTGTGCCATCGTGGTCTTCCACAGATGTGTCCAGTGGCCTTCCACAGATGTGTCCAGTGGCCTTCCACAGAGGTGTCCAGTGGCCTTCCAAAGAGGTGTCCAGCTGCTTTGCACAGAAATACCAACAGTATCTCACAGAGGTGCCTAGCAGCCTTCGACAGAAGTGTCCAGTAGCGTCCCACAAAGGTGCCCAGCAGACCAGCCGAGGGAAGCAGGGGCCTTAGATCTCCTGCTTGCAGCCTTGACCGTGCACTGATACCCCAAGCCTACATCAGAAGCACAGCGCCCTGTTTACACACCTTAAGGCGCATGAAGCATACGGCGCTAGATCCAAAATATTTATAAACCAATCGACACTCGGTTGTTGATGTATCCAGTGTCAACCGCCCGATTTTACATCGCAAGTCATGGTTGGTACCCATTATAGGCTTGGTCAACCTGTGTTGATAACGAAATAGAAACATTTATCATGGGAGATAACAGTAGTACGTAAAGACACGGAAGAAAATAGTTGGTGGCCTCCCTTGTAACATTGAATTTTGCAGC